>DWPV01000164.1:0-36639 GCA_018251915.1 Urbanus proteus proteus
ACAACAGATTTTTTTGCTATCTGTCGAATAAACCTTATCTGTCTGTTTATCTGACTATTGAAAAATTAGCCCTTAATGTGTTTAATATTAACGCCAAATTGTTTGAATATATTTTTGCAAAAAATGAAGAAATTGTATATAAATTAGTTATATATAATAATAAGATTAAACAAAACTATTTAAATGTCTTTGACTATAAAGTTGAAGTATTTTTAATAAATAATACTCCTGCGTATAAGATAAAAAAATCAACATACAAAATAGAAACGACGAAATTACCATTAATTTGTGTTTATTTATACATTGATCTAAGTAACATATAATTATGATAATTTATTCCACTTCCAAAATAAGTTTGATTAGCATTTCAGCCTTGAACAGAAAGAGAAATTATGTGAATGGCTAGATTATGTTTAAAAAAATAAAGATGTATTAAAATTTATTGAGAAAATTACAATACAGAAATTGTTTTAACTAATTGCGAGTTAGTAATATCTACGTTATCTACATTCTAAATATTATAAAACATTTGTTCAAAATAAACGTATCTCTTAAATAATGCATTCTCCTGCTTGTTTAAATTATAACAATTATTTTTGCAAAATTCTGCAGGTTACTAATATTTATGCATTTATAGATTGTTTACATCAATAAAGAACGATTTATTCATTAAAAATGTGTATTATTTGTATAAATATCATAAACATGATCATTCTTCAATTACGACTTTTTTTCTTTTTCGATCTTCAAGTATTAGTTCTTGATCTTCTTATTCAATTATATAAGCGACATTAAATACCTTAATTCGATTAATACAGATAGATATTATTTGTATTAATGTCATAAACATGATCATTCTTCAATTACGACTTTTTTCTTTTTCTATCTTCAAGTGTTAGTTCTTGATCTTCTTATTCAATTATTTCCTATTGCTAATCCCTTCTAATTTGCTGTCTTGGCATTCCCTTCTTCCTTCCTCCCGCAGATCGATGTTGGGGATAACTAAGGAACAACTGAGATACCACCAGCTGTGTTCACTCATCTGTATTCCCGAGGGAGCACAGCGTGGCACCCGGTCGTTCGATAGCTTCTTCTTTGTATTTCTCTACCGTTTCTTCTATCTTCTTATCGTTTTAAACTTTTATAAACTGTACGATCTTTTTCTTCTCTCTTCTTACTTTTAAGTGGAAATATTCTTCTAGGTTCAATTAGATAAATGTCGGCACTACACAATTTTAAACATTTTATATTAGGATAAGTGTTATTGAATAATTTTATGAATATAATTTTAAAAAATAATTTCGCTTAGGTTTTTTATGTAGTTTGTAGAAGTGGAAGCTTTAAAATGAATAGACACTGTAGACACTGTGTTATTTTATTATTTACTAAAACTTTAAAAAACGTTGAATTACATATATCCAAATCACAATTTATTAAAAGTTTATAAATTCAATGACCTAATCATTCCAAATTCTATTTATAAATCGATTTAATGTAACATTACCTACTTAGGTAGGTACATATATCTTCATAATAATAGATGAAACAAATACCTATAAGATTTTTAATTTCATGAAATAGTATACTCTATAGTACACTATAGTATTTCTCAGTTTCAATTGTTATTCAATCAGTTTCGATCGCACTTGGCTCTTATCCGCTTTGAAGTAATTTATCGGTCCATAGTTAATAATAGAGTGAGCGGACACCCAACATTTTATTCGACATTGCCATTGATCTATTTTTCTTTAATTATTCGATAAATAATAATTATTTTGTGAAGTTATATGTAGGTATATATAAAGAAATGACATGATTTTTATTTATTAATGAGAACCTCTCTATGGAACATTTAGATCTTATTCAGTACTTTAATGTATTGTAAGTAAAATAAAAGTTAGTAAAAGAGTAAGTAAGAGTCATTGGTTAGACCTTATTGTTAAATTCTAATTTCAGGAAACCATACAAACTTCTGTCTTTAAAATCTTCGTAAAATAAATAAATAATAAATCCTATCCTATAATCCTATTAAACCGCAAAAAATCCCTCCCTTTCCAAAAAAGAGCATCACAAAGTTTTAAATCCGTAATACAAAAATACATAATAAATAACTAAATTCATTCTTCCAAGTATTAAGTTGCCAAAAATAATACATGTCTTGTATCAAAACAATTATTGCGAACTAGTGCCATCTGTCGGATACAACTGGCATGTTGTAGTAGACAAGTTCGAATCAGTGCCACCTGTGGTGAGGTTTCAAAACTAAGTTGTAACTTGCTTCAGGAGAGCGAACTTTCCTCGATGCATTATAGATGGCACTGTTTAGATGTTATTGGTAAGTGTCTATGTAGAGTTGTATTTTTAATTTAAGTGTATTAATTCTACTGTAATAAATCTAAATAATTATTATGAAATATTTCATAATCATCCATTATCTATAAATAACGTATGGTGTATAATTTTAACTCAATCGACTCTACCAACTGGTTTTTGTAATTAATTTGTTTTTGCTTTATAATTTGCGACTACTAACTGTTGGTTTATGAGCGTCATTATAATAATGTGTAATACCTTACCCAAAGGCCATTAAATATTACGATTTTCAGCAAATTTCGCTACAAATGCAGCAAAATGACGTGGCTTTTTAAGATTAAAAAAAAATAAAGCTTGAAACATATATGTTCAATATTAATAATAATAGTAGTGCGACTAATATTTACAGGTAATCTTCTAGTAGTGATGAGAGCAATATTTTACAAACCTCTAACCCAATTTAATAGACAGTTTTCATTTAGAAATGAAAGCCGTCTTGCCAAAATTAAAGTAAACAAGATACGAGAAATATTTTTAATTGTAAGACATACGCTTGCTTTATACATAAAAAAGTACCATTGAAAGTCTGTAAATCTCCTTTTAAATCACAACTATTGGGAATCACAACTGTTGGGAATTGCAACGTGAAACTAAAAGCAAGAGCGTGAATGAGCGGACGTCGCCCCTCCGAGAGCACTTAAGATTCCGAGCTATCGACCGCCAAGGTCTGGGTTAGCACGTGGGGTTAGGGAGCCAGGGCCTTGTCCGGATAACCGGGATTTAGTTGTGTCCGGTTGTGCGAAATATTTAGCATTTTTTTAGTGTTGATTCGACGTCAAAAGTGCGGAAGGTACGCCTTTTCTTTATATTACATATTTGGATCTTAAATTCTATCCGAATTTTTGGCCAATAAAATTCCGGCCTTTTCGGTGTTTGGTTTTTTTGAGTTCCACAGTAGAAATTTTTATGAATAGAAATATCTGAACTGGAGATATTGTTTTTGATCATGTAAAAATATTTTGACACTAGAATAAGGCATTTTTCTTACTTTTTACAAAATTGTACTTGACGATGAAACTCATGTTTTTGGCTAATTCATGTTCGATTTGTGGTAGATTTAATGATAAAAATACCTTAATAATGAATGCCCTACATCTGGCTATTGAGAAAATTATGTCCGACATTTCTAAAGACCGTCATTTCTATTTTTGAGCCTAGAAATCCAAGTGCGACTTATTTATTTGGCATTGTAACATATCGTAAGTTTCTACTTTCGTTCTCAGCACAAACGGAAGTTTTGGTCATAGATGGAGCCACTTTTTAGTATTCTACGTCATTGTGAAATGTTACATTTTTTATCTGACGTCAGAAGAAGGGTGATGTTTTCGAGCGTATGTATGTATTTCCATTTTTTGGCATGCCCTACAGCCCAAATGGCTCGACGGATCTTAACATATGAGGTGTGGTTGGATTCGTCTCAATTGTCATAGTGACATTGCTATTTGTTTAAATATAGTGCCTGAAAACTGAAAACAACAGGTTTTAAGTAATCGGGTGTTTTAAAGATAATTATGCTAGTTTTAATTATGCTTTTACTATCACTTGCATCAGTGGAAAAAATCACACTAATCAACTACTATTCGACATGTATGTTCGTGGGCAGCAATGGCCACTTATCATTAGATGGAGTGCACACCATAACACACATTTAATTCCTTGCTTTTATAGTACATTTTTAAATACAGAGGTTTTTTATGTAGTTTTATGTATTATGTAGAGCTAATGTAAAGCACACTTATTATGAATTTTTTAAATAAAAAAAAATGTTCACCCGTATTTAAAAAAAAACGAAATTTTGCCTTTTAACGAGTTAACATTAAGAAAGTTTTGTCTTTGTATCCAACAAGTAGGTTTGCCCGTCTCAAGTTCAGGGTTAACTTGTGGAGAAAGGGGAGACATAGGGGCCGGATTACGTTTCCCTAAAATATATTCCAGAACCGCGTGGCACTACGGTCACCGGTCTGACACTGTGGGTTCGGGGTTCGATTCCCGGGTAGAGAATAACATTTGAATTTTGAAACACATTTGAATCATAGATTTGTGTTATTTGTAAGGTTCGTGTGCATACATGTACTATGGTAAATTTATAGGGTGATTTTTTAAAACGATTTAATTTTTTATGGACAAAGGTAACTGAGTATGATAAAAGTGGAACTTATCTTCAAAAATTTAATTTCCTAGTGTAGAAGTGAACAAGTTTATTTTGAAAATCTATGATATTGCGCTATTAAATACTAGTAGTTTAGTTGAGTAATTTTGACCTGACCAAGTATCGAACTCAGGCCTCACGGTGCCGTGCGGAACATTGAACCAAATTGTATAGTTACTTGAACTTCATTAATATAGACAGAGTAAAAGAAGCCGCCATTTTGGATTCCATTTCTTATAGAATCAATTTATAATACGGATACATTGTAATATAGGGCGAAATCTAAATTCATACGCAGTGGGAGGAGATGCGCTGGCTAATTCTAAGTCTGTGACGAATGCACTTAACATTCTTTGCGACTCAAGTTCAAGGTTAACACGTGGAGGAGGAATTGAACTACGACCGCAATATACATACATACATATGTATAATAAACTAGTAATATTGTCTTAAAAACCCCCGACTGCTTTAAACCTCTTTTTTCAGTTTTCAGTATATTGAAAAATTATTTAGCATATATCACTATGAAAATTAAGATGTTTAAATCCGTCAAGCCGTTTAGGCTACAGCCCAGGGCGTGCCATATATACACTCGAAAAACATTACCTAAATAAATTTTCCCGTGTCTGTACGTATGTACGAGGCTAATATTTGCAAAAAAGTTTGGAGGTCTGAAAATAAGTAATAATGGCTTTTTGTGGTTTAAATTGGATCAAACTAAACGTACTAAATTTAATTTTAAGGATTTATGAAAATTAGTATATAAATATAATTATTATATGTTTTAATATAATTATTACAGACTTACGATAAATTCTAAAAGGACTTACGAGGCCGATTTTGATAAATATTTAAACTCCATTATTAGTTTTTCAAAAAAACTTTTTCACTAGCCGGGAATCGAACGAGATCATTTCAAAAATATCACACCCTGTATTATTACGCCATCTGTTAATGTTGCTTATTAGGATCAAATTCTGGGAACTAACTATACATATACAGGTTGGTTCTTCTATACGTTATACAGTTAGGGTTTATCAATGCATTTAAAATTCTGCACGTGTAAACTTATGTTACAAGGTCAAGTTTAACGGAAGGGTGGTTTGTGGCATTATTTATAGGGGTGTTTTCTGCTTTTGTATGCATACAGTTTTGTTATTTCGAAAATGCTCTATATTTAATACGTAATAATACGTAGTTGTGTAAGTCTGTATATAGGTATGGTTAATATTCCGTTAATGTGATGATACTAGTTTGATTTTATTAAATCAGTATGGTTTATTCAAGGATTTGTAAGGTTAATATTTAATTTTTAATTGATATAGGTAAATGTGATCAGCAGTAACGTATGATGCAGAAGTATCAAGAAAGTATTCTATCCATGTGAGGGTAAGTGAACAGCGCCGTTCATTGTTATTGTTATTTATGTAATTGTTATCTGTAATCAACGCGAAATAGAATGGAGATCTAACTGAGATCAGCCACAGATGCATTGCTTGTCCTGAAGAAGATCTTGAGGATGAATCGACATACTCAATATATTCATCGTATGTTTCTAGTTTCTACCATACAACTTTAAATCAGATTACAGTAACGCTTAACACTGCTCTTATAAGGCAGAAATAGATGTGCGTCCAGAGTCGAATCAATTGTTCTATTACCGTCAAAGTTAAGGATATTATGAAAAGTATTCTATTAGCGCTGAATGTTAGACACTTTACTTTATGATAACATTTTATTCCTAAAATCAAACGTACTCAAAACTCCCTTTGGAATAAATTTTATTTTTAGCGACCTTACTTAAGCCTCTTTATTAATAAGCGCCCTTTAAGAATATATCCACGAAAAAAGGTTTTCTTACATCTATCTCTGAAACAGAATCTGAGGTAACACTACCTTAAACATTAGACAATATAAACAATCGTATTGCATAAGCCAAGTTATATGCACGTGAAATATAAGTTCTTGAGTCAATTCTGATGTATAATACCTATCTGTTTATCATGTGGTCCACGTGTAGGAGACGTCACGACCATTACAGATAATATATGAAGTTGTTTGTTTTGACGATAATGAAATTAGTCACGGGCGGTTCGTTAATATTGTATACACCGTATTTTCTTGGGTTTATTTTGTGGTTCATTGCATTAAACGGTAAGTAGGATAGAGTTAATGTTAAGTAACAGCTTAACGGAAAGTTTTACGGTTTAAAACATTCCCTTTAATTAAGGAACGCTTCAAGATATTTTCTAGACGGTAGACGGGTAAAGAAAAAAATAAATTTAAAATGCCTTGTAAATGATTAATGAAATACAAAAAGATGGATTTTAATAGGGTAATTTGTTTCACTATGTTCACCGTTAACGAGTGATACTCATTTTTTATACGTAAGTAGGTACTACTTCGTATTGATTATAGAATTTATCTCATTTTGTGATAAATTGCTTATAAGTATTAACTAAGTGGAAAAAAAAAGAAATAGTAACTTACATACGCTTAATTTTAACATAATAATAATATTTATTAAAACCTTTTCACGTATTCAGAAAATAATACTATTGACCTCAGACTCATTAGTAACATTTACTTACAACGTTCTACTTATCAGAATTGTCGAGATGAATTTTCCTGCTCCGACTATCATTGGCTAAAAGATTCCTTCAAGGAGAAACGAATAAATACCAAACACTTAACACATATCGTGTTCTCTGAATTTTGTATCAAACGTATCTTCCTGCCTATTCTGTGATATCACTCTGACGTCATTAAGCAAAAAACGTGTGATGCTAACGCTTATTGTATTTCTACTTACTTGACATAATGGCTCAGCTTGGATCTGGGTAGTACCTGAAAAAAAAAGATTCATTATATTAATGAGTTTAGTTTAGTTTTTTCCTTCTCGTGTGGATTTAGATTAACGTTTCTGAGTTCAAAAAAGCAGGAATATAATTTAGATTCCCGTTGGATATTTTAAAAATTTGTGCCGTGCGAAGTCGGTCTAGAATAACACCTCTTCCTGTGGCTATCGTAGGAGGCGGCTAAGAGACAAAGTCCAGGAGGTGGCAAGCGATATATTTCTGTGTAACATCAATAACTATTGTGATGACCGACGCGTATTCCAAGCTCGAGAATTATTGGCAAAAACCGTCATTAGGGACCCTTAAATTAAATATTATTCTCCTGCGTTCAGAATTTTTCTCTACTACCTACTTGTCTATCATTTTCACCTCTATCTACTATTTGTAAAACTCGTATCTCTGCGTAAAAGTACAAATCGTTTTTAATATTATTCTTATACCCAAATTGCAAGCGTACATTTAAATTAAGCTAACTTCTTAAAGGTCTTTAATTTTATCACTTATGAATGATTAGCAACATGCAACTAATGATGCTTCATGCATAAACAGTAACTTCCTTTATATAGCTAATTTATTAGAAGATCAAAGTCGAGTTTCATTGCCGTGCATATTGACAGTTGCAGGTTGCTATGTACACGACAGATTATAAATACGGCTGTATGGAATGACGAATCTTGGTCTTTAAAACAAGTCACATCTGACTCATACTGTGACGTTGCGTTCACTGGCATGAAAGAAAGAGACAACAGGAAGTGGCATAGGAACAGTATTAGTATGGGAGTTGGTGTAGACAAACAAACACAGAAACCAGTACCTTATGGAATTCTTACCACTGAGAAACTAGCATTTTTATTGGTTGTCTGTTGTTAACAATGAACGAGGCACGTCTACGAAGTTTCACAAAAATGTTACTACCCGCAAAAGAAAATTTACTTGTCTCAATGACTGGCAAGCACTGACGTATTTTAATTGTTAAGTATGCTAAGCTGATCATACTGTTAGTCGCCTCAATTCACCCAGGTGCCATTTCCTGTTGTCTCTTTCTTTCATGTTCACTGGAGTTATGAGGGTTTATATCTTTTCTATGTATGTACTATGTATAGAGTGATAATTATATACATAGTAATTTAGATACAAAAATAGCATTTGGACAATTTCCATAAATTTCAATTACAGATGCATTTTGTAGCGTAATTTGGAGCGTATGATGCAATGCCGTGAATTTCACGGAATAAAGAGATCACGATGTCTCTTATGCTATAATCATTTAAAAGCGTTTTCGAAAGATTTTATTACCATAGTTTTGTGTGTATAACAAAACATATTTATTTTTTATTTAGCTATTTTTCTATTTTCCACTTTTCCACCGTCACTTACCACACCCTTTAAACCGGAACGAGCAGAGCTTAACACCGTTATACGGCAAAAAAGGTGTGGCGGTGGTGCTTCTACCACCTTTAAATATGTATCTATTATATGAATCAGTCTGAGCCGGTTTCTGATCAACGTATATAATCTTGCGAGCTAAATTATACGAGATAGTACGTAATTAGAACACAATCCATTAAAACAAATGCATGTCATTGGTTCTAATGGTCTTACGCTAAAGGAATATTTACGTAAATATTACGTCAGCTTAGGAAATATCATTGAATGTACGCTTGCAGATTGGATTTTACTATCTAAATGAATCTTGAGATCAACTCAGTATATGCTAAATATTGTATTTTTAAAATAAATTAAAGAAAAAAATATATCTAATGGTAGTACACTTCACACTACCTACAGCGCCGTACGGCAGCGCCAAAAAGTTTGCAAGAGAGGGTCTGTCCTGATGGAATTTGTCCGTTGCCGATTTAAATGTACCTATGTACACTTGTACAGCTTTGTGTATGTTGTAAGTTGGTGGTTAAAAGGACTACACATACATACGCAGAATTTCCTCATATTGTATCAAAGGGAACAATAACAATTCATCTTCATTGACATTATTATTACGTACTATCAAGAAACACGTCAAGTCATGAGGAATTCTTTGAGGAGAAGTTGTCCATAGTGTATTTAAATCCGTGCAATTTTAAAAGACACCTGCCCAATAATGAGACAGATCTATAACCCTTGATTTTTGCATAACGTACTTAAGAAGCACAGACAGGTGCCATAATTTGGCAAGACGACAAAGTTAATTTTGCGACATCATCAAATTAATCATAATGCTATCAAGATCGGGCCGCTTTTAATTTAAATACCTAGCCGTGTGCGAAAAATCAGACGTCAAAGTGGAAAGTTTGTAAAATGTGAAAAAAAACGATTATCAAATGTTTAAGTAATACTTAAATTTTGAAAGTTGGAATTGTTACGCAACAACTAACAAGTGAACAGCGTACGGTGGGGTCGCATTCCATGCGGGTCTATTTGGTACCTATGTCTATGTGAACGTTTGTGTTCTATGCAACACTTTACCAGCGAGGGTAAGGTGTTGCCAGCTCATCTTCATACGAGGCGTCATAATGGTCCACAAGAGAAGCTACGAATCTTTGATTGACTTCAGATAAAATTCCATAACGAAGTTCCTAACAGATGTCCATAGGCAGTGACCACATTTACCATCTTATTTAAGAAATCTTGCTTAAATTTGACGACCCGCGTGGCGGAACGGTAACCATACCGGTCGAAGCGCTATGGGTCCCGGGTTCTAGACATCTAAATGATGAATTTAGATTTTTGTTCTGGGTCTGGGTGTTTGTGTATTTGTGTATGTGTGTATCCATGGCACCCACGACACAGGAGAAAATCCTACTGTGGGGCTATGTATGTAGAAAGCGTTTTTTAAATATCATAAATGTCAGAAATAATCGCGCACGGGTTTAACGTATAACTGTCATCCCAAAACGGAACAGCTGCTGAATAAACCCATCCTTTTTAATTTCGTTATTTTCTATCTCGATATAAAGTGCTATAAATAGAATTAGCTGGGTTTGCGTCATCTGCCCACGCTGGGGAGTTGGGAGCTACCCTTCCCTAGGTAGACGTTGACGCAGGCGCCGTACCGAGTACCGATCTAAATGTCAAAGGGCACCCGGGAAGCTTGACGGTAGCTGATTCGTTTGAGCTGAATTGATTTCCTAGATGTAGGTACTTGCTCGACCTGTGACATTTAACGCCTTTGCACCTAAATGGAAATGTCAACGAAATGTGATTACATATTTCAGGCGACGTAAAACAGGTTCAATTATGAAGTAACAGGACTGTTTCTTGGTTTTTTATTTCTCTTGTCACTATCGCTTTTTCTGACTGAGAATTTGGATATTTATTACGGGTTTGCGTATATGTAAATTCACTCTATTCTGTGTGTAACACCAAAAGTGTAAATCATGGTGGCAATAATCTAACAGCTCTTGGAGGTCCACTACTGAACGTGAATAAATAGTAAACGAGAATGCTTTCCTGATCGTAAGTACATACTACATAGTCACTGCCGTGAACAAAAGATTAACAGTCAGTCACACCTTTACATTTCTGCCTTATAACAGCAGCAGTTTGAAGGGTGTAGTTAGGGAGACATATCCGTGGCGTTCCAACTTATTCCTCAGGGGTAGCAACGCATTTGTGACCGATCTTATCTGGGGTTGATTACAGATGTCCAAGAGCCGTAGTGGCCCCTTATCATCTGGTGGACTGCATGCTCGTTTGCTACTTCCATCATATAAAAATGCTACTTTGTACTCTTGAGGATAAAAATGTTTGCCTAGTTGTAGATGAATTGACAAATACGCCTTTTTAACTATGTAAATAAAAGTACAGCTGGAAATAAGTGTTGCATCGATGTCTCCCCAGAACACTTGTATTTAAAACAAAACTAGTATAATATACGTGAGTACAGTTTATGCAGCATACAGAACAATATACCTTTATAATATATGTACTTGTACGTGAGAACAGCAATAATGGAAGAACAAGTCACCATTGGATAATTGCCTCAATTGTTGCCGGTTATAGGATTGTGCACACTGCATGCATGGTAATATTGAATTTTAATCGCTTTTGAAACTGCACGAGGATTTTGAATAAACGTTATTTTAAACAATTTGCCTAATTTTAGGCTTGCCGTGACGACCTGGATAATCTGTACTTCTGCACTTTAGCTTTACTAATGAAATGGTTAAATAAAGCGGAAAACGTATATGTAAGAGGCACACGTAAACATAGATAAGTAAACATCGTGCAAATAATAAGATTTAAGTAGCAAACGAACATTCAGTATAAATTATGGTAAGTGGCCACTGCCATCTATTTGATTTTTTTAATAAAATTCCCACTGCCACCCACCTACATGAGGTGGAACACAGATGCGTTGCTACCTCTGAGGACTAAGTTGGAACCCCTCGGACAAGTTTGTCTCTATAAGCACGCCCTTAAAACTAGATCACAGCAGCGCTTACCACTGCTATTAATAGGCCGAAATAGATGTGGCGGTGGTGCCGCCGGAGGCGAACAACAATGGGTCTATTCTACCTCCTTTAACCTCCTTATGTAACAGGAGTTCTACCTGACGTCAATTACGGATACGTTGTCACTTCTGAGAACTGATACGACCTCGTAAGTATGTAATTGTATTGTACAGATAGTATATTTTAACACACGTCAAACATTTTTAAAGCTTCGTATCGCTATGTCTGTACAAAAACCTTACAACGAGACAAGCCGACCTTGAATGCAGTGGACATCCGATATACTTAGATCTTGTGGTCTTAATATAAGGACGCTTCTCAACGACCTATATACGAACGGGATGTATAGAACGCTCTAGAAAAACCCAGTTACCTATATCTTGTAGGCTGTAAGTAGGGTTGCTACTAACACTAATTATAATTTATTCATAATGCATTTAAAAATAATAGTACATTACGATACGGGTGGCCTATGTTGTCTTTTATGGCACGGCGTGAAGTTGCTGCCCGAGCGAAGCGAGGGTGCTAAACGCCGTGCATAATAGGCAACTTAACTCACTAGTATCGTATTTTATTTTATAGTACGCGTGACATAAGTCCGCTCGCACGCGGAAAGGCGTACGTGAAGTGCGGGCTTAGGTCACACTGTGTTATAAAAGTATATTATATTGTATACTCTGGTATAGAAATACCATAAAAAATGGACAAAGGGTTTATTTTACGATGTAGACACTATATTTTTTCTATAATCCGGGGTGGATCATGATAATTAAATAGCCGACCAAATATAGTCTGCGCAAGGAGTCGCGGGCAACAATTGGTATGTTGTACTATATTTTAGTTAATTGTAGTATTTGTAGTATATAAAGTACTATATTGATATGAAAAATACAACATTTTTATCGCTAATAATAAATGGTTGCAGCGAGGACATTTCCAAGTTTTGCAAAATTATTAAATACTAGTTTTTGAAAAGGTAACAACCCTATTTTAAGTGAGTCACGAAAGGGTTGCAATACTTGCAATATGGAGTATTTTGCCGTTGGATCGTTGTTTGCAAGCAGCCTTGAAATAGGTGCAGTTGTTTGTTTTGATTTACCGTTGATAAGACGTGAATTTGCTTGTTTTGGTTTTTTAGCTGACGTCGGTGTAGTTCTAGTGTTTCTTGTGTATTACTAGCTTTTGCGCGCGGCTTCACAGGCATCAAATTGCATATAAACCTTCATCTTTAATCACTTTATCAATTAAATAAACCGCATCAAAATCCGTTGCGTAGTTTTAAAGATCTAAGCAGACATAGGGACAGACAGCGGAAAGCCACTTTGTTTTTTACTATGTAGTGACGATGAAATATTTAACTTAGCTGACTTTAAGAGACGAGGTTTACGTTCAAGAGCAATAACAGTTTCACGTAAGTAACTAAAACCTTATCAGTATTATTTATTATGAACGTACATTAACAGTTTTTGCACTTTACACTTCTACATAAATATGTAAAGTGCAAAAAATGTTTGCCGTGGTTGCTAGTAAACAGACAACATAGACATTTGTCTGACCAAGTACCTATCTACTTATTGAAGTAGGCTCTCTCTGACCACTCTACCGTTCAGTCTACGGGTCGGAGTTGTCATTTCATCATGCAATCCGTTGAGTTATTCATTATAAATATACTTTCAGTCATTATACAATTTTCTTTTACTGCAATCTTTGTCTTTGTTTCTTACAAATAAAATAATACTACGTCAATTTTATAAGTAATTTTAAAAGTTCACGACTTCACAATAAATCGCAAAAGTCGAAAATAATGAAATATACTTCTTTAACATTGCATTTCTAAGTATAACACATATTATGAGTTTATAATATTTACCAAGAAAATAACATGGATAACATCAGACTGAACCATCGAAGTGTGGGCGAGTTAAGCTAATTTAACATTATTAAAAAGTAGGTACCAATTTGCAATACTTACCAAATATCTACAGCACTGAAATACTTATACAGATCAAAACTTCACCATGCAATACATCACAGACCAAACTCAATCCACCATAGCAACGCAACGTAACATAATCGTAACGTTTCCGTATTTACCCCATAACGTATACACACCAACATCTATATAACGCAGTGTTCGTTTACAGAAAGCGCATACAATACGTTGCACGCACACATGCGCAGCGGTGACGCTGTTGCTAGGTGCGCCAAGGCCGGCGCGACCCTGGCCGTGGCGGCGCAGTAAGCGACTAGCGGTAGCGATTAGCGATTCGTTTTTTTAACAAGCGATCCAAATTTTAAAAAAATAATTTTGAAAAATTTATAGAGTGATCTGAGATTTTTTGTTGATAGCACGAGCTTATCAAAAGCTATAAAAATCAAATTAAAAAATCGGTTTAAATGCAAAAGGGCAATTTCGGGATACTTGTAACTATTTCGGAATGTAAGTAGAGTATTTGTTTTAACGCAGGTAACATATTGGGCACAATTTTAGTTTACAGAAAGCGCATACAATACCTATATACGGTTCACGAAGACATGAATAGATTGAATAGCACATATATTAAAGCACTTTAATATTATTTATGATTGTCTCAGGGAAGACTAAGACGAAAACCAGTAGCAAAAACTAGGGCTTAAAAAAGCTGGTGGTTGGATGAAGAATACACTTGTAGCGTGAGAACAAATTTAACCTGGAGTAGGCAGGTCACGTTTAATTAAACTGTCTTCATTTTAGATGTAAAGGCATTCAAAAATTCCATAAATTGGGGAATATAAAACCAAAATCCTATAGAACAGAGCAGAAGAGACCAGAATCACATCAACAAGCACACATGCGCTAATTGGTACGAGTGTGACTCTACAGACAAACTTCACATGTACGTACATACACTCAGTGCAAAGCAATGCAAAATTCAACCAATTTTAAACTTAATCTTCATTCTCATATGGATTATATGAACTTGTGAAATGAAACAAGTACCATAATTACGTATTGTGTAGAACGTGTCAAAAATTCCTTTTGAGACGACGAATAAACCCTTTAATATTCGCCTGTGGAATGAAAATATCATGAGAATTGTATAAACATAATCTAGTTATACATACAAAGTACTAGACTATTTGAACGAAGTAGACATCATATGTAAGTAGTTGAAAAGGTAGAACCTTTCGTGCTTCGACTTCAGAAGCACCATCGTTAAACCATTTCTGCCTTATAAATGTATTTAGTGTCAAATAATGAAATATATCTTACTAATATCATAAAGCTGAAAGTTTGTGAAGATGGATGGATGTTTGATACTCTATAACTTAAGAACGGAAATCCCGGGAAAATGTGCGGTTCCCGTGGGATACATTTTTTTCTTTTATAGCCGTGTCAATTTCGTGACATGTTTGTTGATTTACTTTTCAAATGTAGGTGAAACCGCGGGGATCAGCTAGTAGCAAAATAACATGCAGTTTACCAAATGGTAAGTGGATACTGACGCCAATCTGTAATCAACTGCCGGTCAAATTAATCTTACCTGAGGTTGGCCACAAATGTTACTATCCCTAAGAACTAGGTTGGAACGTCTCGGAAGCATGTCTCCCGTACACCCTTCAAACCAGAACACAGCTGCTGCACAGCGTAATACTGCTGTTGTAAGGTAGAATATGGCGGTGGTATAGGGATAACATATGTCAGTGTCTAACATATTATTTTATTGTTATACATTAACACTAAAACTGAAAACTTGGTGGCGACAAACAAAATTACCCAATTGCATATAAAAACTAGACACGGGTCGTAATAATGCAATTATGTATTTCATAGGAACCTTCGTTTTTTGTGTTTCAGACGGCAATTTTATTTCAAAATTATGACTTAATGTCGACATAAACTTAACGTGTTTTTTAAGTTTGAAACAGCAATTTAATTTAGTCAGCACAAAGATCTTATAACTTAATTATTTTACATAAGCCTTATTAAACCTCTTACGGAGTTTAGTTAGCAAAATGATATTTTTGAAACTGCAATATTTAAAAGCAAAAAACGACTCAAAGTAACTTTAAACTTATATATTCGCCCTTTACGTTGTGAACTCTCGGCCTATAACTCCACGCCGCACGCTAGTGTGCGTACGCTGACGTAACCACTCATGCACAGTGCATACATACAAGGGCTTGCATATGTGGTCGATGAATAATGGGTATTCTTGGTTTTGTTGAAATTTGCATGACGCTCGATAGCCCTGAAGCTCTTTGACAGGTCTGCATTGTCTCACAGTCGCCTTGTGTGGAAGTGCAATGTTATCACTGTATAGCAGGGGTAGCCAACCAGTGTATCACGGCTATTAGTACCTACAGCCCCCAAGTGTCATAAAAGGAAAAATATGTTGATCAAAATGTATTACGACACAAAAGATGCGTAAAGTCAAAAATCAGTTTTTTTGCGTAAGTTCAAAAATCAGTTTTTTTGCTTTGTTTTTTTTTGCATCATCAAATTGCCAATTCGTTGATAATTTCGTCAACAAGAGCCTCCAACAGAACTTCAGAAAATAACAAATTTATAGATTGTGCGATTGTCAGATTGCATAATAGGTATAATTAGTATCTTAGGTACTATAAAGTTGACCATCCCTGTTTCATATCATAAAGTACCGTCTTTATGATGCATCTGTCCATACATTGCAGTTAATTTGTATGCAAACTATGTTGCAGTACGATATAATTAGCATTAATTAAAATATTAGCACCCGTTCGTGCTACATTTAAGACATTAAATGCAATTCGTACTTTATTCGATATACAGAAGGTTCTGATAGAGATATGACACAATAAATAATAAATCCTCTAAATAACACAAGTACAGCCACGGTCGGATGCTAGTAAATATAATAAAGACGCTTCCTACTCACATAGCTCCACAGTACGGTTTTCTCCTGTGTCATGAGTGCCATGGATTGACAATGACGAATACACAAACACCCAGCCCTAAAACAGAAATCAAAACTCATTCAGATATCTGTCTAGCCGGGAATCGAACCCGGAACCCACTGCGCGTCAGACCGATATGAAAACCGTTCAGCTATCGGGGGTCGTCAATATGTTAAATATCAATCGTCAAATATGTATTTAAAATAGGTGCAAAGACAAAAAAAGTTCATTTAATCATAAATTTATTCAGTACCTATTAACGAACTTAATTTTTATCCCTCAGGCCTTACATATAGGCCTCCCTTTGTAGGGTTTTTTGCAATGGTCCCAGCTTGGTATGAGTATTGTTCACCGCAGGACGTGTTACACAGGAAGACACTGGTGTCTATTTTTAGGACTTTGCCCCTTAGTCACCCCTAATTATATTCATGGGAAGAGAAGTGGTGTTTTTCTAGGCCGACACCACACAGCAATACGTACGTTTTTTCCTACTACTTTGTTATAAAAAAATGCAATATACAGCAGGTTTACGGCAGGTATATGCGTTTAAAATATTAAAACGCTACAGAATATGCACATATAGCTGAATTAATAAATATGCATGTAATGAGTTCAAAGACCTTTCATATCAAATACATCTTAAGTTTTATTATTCCGTTGATAGCATCGGATACAGGTGAGTCAGAAGCGGTCGCTAATTCGAAGATGGAATCAAAAAGGCCATCTTGGTACTTGCAACAAGAATTGCAAATATTACATTAAATATGGTAGTACATACATATTTATTTAAATAAAGAGGTTAAAATATGTAGAGTTTCTGCTATTTTTGTATGATCGTAGCAAACGAGCATGCAGTCCACCTGTTGGTAAGTGGCCACTCAAGGACATATGTAATCAAACCCAGATAAAATCAAGGTTCTACCTAAGGTTGACTACAGATGCGTTGCTGCCCCTAAGGACTGACCTGGAACGCCTCGGATAAGTTTGTCTCCCTTACCACACCCTTCAGACCAGAATACAGCAGTACTTAACACAATATCTACAAATCACCTCATATACATCTTAAAACAAAAAACATACACAAAACAAAAATTCTAAATAAAATAACCACACAATACAACCGTCTAATATACTCTAACACCTAACCGTATTATTTATCTGTGAATCCTATTTAGATGCCATAAAAATATTTATTCACCGAAACATAAAGCGCAATGATATCCAACAACTTACCCTATTCACGATTATATACCGTCTAAAGTCAAATGCATGTGCATGTATAGTTAGTTCCACCCCAACCCACCCCTTGGCAAACAATGGATGCTGCGGGTAGTGGAAGGGGAATTCAATACTGCACAAAAAAGGCCAAAATGTTGAGTTAATTAAAAGCATGCTATCTTGTCTTTTTTAGAAACAAAAAGATAAGAGATACAGCAACTCTACACACAAGAGCGAGAAATACATAAAAGATATTTTTATACCTTAGAAACAAAATCATAACTTTATATTACACATTATATTTTTCGACCTAAAAACGTAAGGAATAATACTATACATTTGTAGGTTGAAAAAATATAAAGTTACCATTTTGTTTCTAATATATAAAAAGTTTTTTCGTTCTTATTTAGAGGTGCATATTTTTCAGTTAAAGTAATTGACTTAAGTTATAATTATGCGTGATGATAAATGATGATAAAAGTGATGTTCAAACGTTAGTTTCGTAAATAAGTACGAGTATATTTTTAACTTCGTTGATATTTTTATGGTAAAGTTTAAGTTTTGTTTACTTACATCGGAAGCTTATAGGAATTTTCTTTTTAACCGTCCCTAACTTATTATTGTCCCACTGCTGGGCGTGCCTTTTCTTAATAATCTGGATGTTTCTAAGTAAAATGCGCTATGCCATGTCTTTTTCCGGTAAATATTGTAAGAAGCGATTAAGCGACATAATCCAGAATATGCTCGACAGCGTCTTCCTGTGTAACAACGACATCCACTGTGGTCACCTTCACATGCAAGGCGCGGTGATTATTAGCAAAACTCTCAATTAGAGGAAGAGGAACCATACGCCACCGCAGTCGGTCTCCGAAGGCTGATGGACGGATGGAAAGTAGGCCAGGTAAGACTGACCCATATACAACTGATAACTAGAACATCCAAGTCGGGATGCCGACTACCCTGACCCTGCTTTGACCTGGTTATCACAAGGACCTCAATGTAACCTAATAAGCACTTTCTCAGAGAATTATTTATTTCCTCAATTTCTATTTGTAGGTTTTTTTTTCAAAGTAAACGTGGAAATCTAAATACCATGCAAGTAAGAAGATAAAGGAAATTAAAATAGAGCATTTTGAAAAAAAAAAAACAATTTGTTTATGGTTAAAATACATACTATGCTTAATGGTTATCTATGTATGTTGTAATCTTATAACCTTATAACTTGTGCGTTTGTGTTAAGCTTCTCTTAATATACCCTATTTCACACTTATAGAAAAGGTTTTAAAAGTCGATATTAATTTTAAAATTTATAATCATACGAGATTATTTTTAAATAGTACATTTTATTTCCAAGGGTTTAAAGCTACCCTGATAAATATTACAATTATCGGTATAGTTGTTTAAACGCAATCGTAAAAAACACATTATTTTGTGTTTATAAAACATTATAAGTTATAAGTTTAGTATTGACATTTGGACTTATTGAAATTCAAACTTATATTTCAAAAAATAATATTAGTTACTACTTTAAATATTAAATATTTACACAAAATTATATGAATATTTCAGTGTTAGATCAATGCAAAACACAATATATGAAGTTTTAGCCTTAGTAGCCTTAAAAGCCTTGCATCCACATAACATAATAATATGTTGAATAATATGATGCCACGTCTAATACAAGCAGGAATAGGTTTCTTATATAATTTCCCCTTGACCTATTTATCTAGGGAAACCTCAAGTTGACCTAACCTACCGCCTATCCTTGACATATACTTTTTTAGTTTATATTAATTGTATTTTATATAACATTATAAAGAATACGAGCATGCAGTTCACCTGGTGATTAGTGGCCACTCCCGTCCATGTGAAGAATTTGTTTTATTGTTAGTTAAGCAGACATTTCAGAGTTTCTAACTCAGTCATAAAGTTTTAGTAGAGATAAAACTATTTATTACATATATTTATGCATAGTACATTTGTATAAATATTTTATACACAGACGATACATATACATACACGATATGTATTTTTATGTTTTATAATAGGTCAAATTCATATTAATCTAACGGTGCAGGAAATCTTGAGAAAAAACTAGGATTATAGGAAAATTATATTCTCAAAAAAAACAATCTTAAAGACGAAAGAAGTTTAGTGGACCGCATACTGGTTTCAATTATCATAAAAAAGTAAGACTAAGCCTGTTCCAACATCCACATGCAAAAAACATGATCACCATGAATTTTTCATTAAGAGCATGACACTTGACATATTATTCTAACAAAACTTAGACTATAAGAGTTGTACCTTAGTTCCTGTCTTACTATAGGTAATAATTATATATTTCATCTTAATGTATGTTAAGAAATTGACGGATTTCAACCTAATATAAAATTCGTATTACATTTTGCACGCATGCCATACAAAACAGCCCTCTACCTCTAATAGCTATAACATACTTTTTATTACGAGGAGGAATCCTTCAAAAGGTAACCGACGCTGGGTTACGTGGGATTTTTGCTGCACTAAAATCCCCCCGGTGGCCGTCAGCGCCAAAGGAATCCGGGAACTCCGACGGACCATCGCAGGAGTCCTGTGGTGGTCCGTCGTCCTGGTGGTGGGCGTGATGCCCATTCAGACTCCGCCCTAGTGAGCATTTGCTCAATTAACACTTGCGGGTGTTTACTTGGGTACGCGACAACACATACCACCGTCTTCCCCGGGGCAATTGGATGGACGGTTCGAGCTCTTCTAGCCGCCCGCAACCCCGGAAGGCAGGTTTTAGGCTCCTCTTACGACAGGGGATAATACCGTAGCCCTATTCCAGTCCCGGTACTACAGGGACAAGCCATAACATATTCAAAAACAGTTTTTTTACTTTGTCGATTCAATTACTAAAAAAAACTAATTACATGTTCTACACTCAGATAAATAAAGTAGGTAGATCTATCATTCCTAACAAAAAAAATGAAACCATTTTTAAAATGGTCGGGTTTATCAAAGTGATTATGTAAGCTTAAATAAATTAAAGGTACTGACAAGAAACTACGCTAGTCTTGTGTGTGTGCGTATACATGTGTATACATACATGAAAATAGCGTAGTTTTTTGGCTTCACTCAAATACAAGGCGATGAGCCATCTACCTATTTTATTTATCTGAGGTTCTACAATAATATTCTAGGAATTTTAATATTTCGATCGTGTGTAGCGGCCTTAAACAACACGTGTCTCGCTACATGTGTACGCAGTTTGGCACAAGTTATTCATTTATTAGCATCTATCACACCGCCGCCACGTGTCCGTGTGTGTAAACCGCATACAATGTTAGCTTCGCCCATATTTGTTACTACTTGTGATTATAGGGTAATGTTATATATACGTAATGTTAATAATAAAATCATCTGAGGACAAAGTATTAATAAATGTGACGGCAATACAATAGTATGAAGTATTATTATTATTTTATTATGAAGTGTTTATAAGTAATGTATAGAAATATCTAAGTAATGTGTAGAAACAATAAGTCTTTGAATTTTAATTTACCTACAGAAGATTAACGAAATAAAATGTTACGCAAAGAAGACTATCTAGGCCGCTCTCCCTACCCCTGCTCAAAGATGCCGTAATCAAAACATCACAGCCCATCAAGGCTCATATAAGATTAAAGTCATATAGAACAGCAATTCCATCTGAAGTCAATAATATCTGTTATTTTTCTCTATTCGTGATCGTACTCCTTTAAAACTCCTATAGACATTCTTCCAACGAAACACATAAACTGTTTCACGCTACCTGTGCTATAAGTGTGAAACTTCCTCGGAACATACTCGTTCTACTATACGGGTATATTATAATTAACTAGCTTATCCCCGCGGTTCCACCTGCGTTTGAAAAGTTAATCAATAAACATGTCGCTAGATTGACGCGACGACAAAACAAAGCAAACGTATCCCACGGCAATCGCACATTATAGCCCATATGTTATTCCAGACAACAATCTATGTCTGCGCCAAATTTCATCCGATCCATTCAGCCGTTCTTAAGTTATAGAGTAACAAACATCTATCCATCGATCCTCACAAACTTTCAACTTTATAATATTAGTAAGATATATCCCGTTTATATCCCTAAAATCATATTCCGTCTTTTAGCTTCGCTGTAGTTAAGGTATAAGATGCTAAAATAGTTGCATTTCTTAATTCTACAAACGTACTTAATGTTTCAGTTTCAAAGGTTACATTTTAAAGTCGAATACGTCAACGACCTTCAATCTCTATACCTATTGTGGCTAAACATAATATATTATACGTACCAGTTTAATGTCAGGTTATGAGTAACACATAAGGATGAGAGCACACCAAGAACTAGTCAGGTATATATATAAACATATTGTAGTTGAAAAAGTGTGGTCAATAATTTATAATAGAAAAAATCAAAAAAGTGAATATGGAAAATGCGAACTTCATCAGCAAAATTTTAAAATGTAGAGCTGTTTCACCACAAAAAATTTATAAATAGTAGCTTAGGTATCAAAAGTATTAAGAGATTTAGGAAAATGTATATTAAATACATTTTTAACAATACAAAATTGTATTAATATTTAAACTATTTATTTTCAATACTACATCTTAATCACTTTTGTTTGAAAAATAAACAAATTGCAATATATTCATTTATTATTCCATATACGTTACATGTCTAATCTAAGTCTATTAAAACATTTCAATTTAGGCGTCACCCATATAACATAAAAGATCTATACAATGGTACTTATTTACGACAGTTTCGCTAATCCGCCATATTTATTTACTAAACAAAAACAGTGCTCTCGGTAAGCCGCCGCCCTAACGTCATAAAGGCGGCCATGTTGGCGGCCATGTTGCTGAGACGTCAACGTGACGTGCCGTCAGCTGATATTGTTGACGCGTGTCCGAGCTGATGCTTACACACACAGGTGAAACGTAAGGCTCTGTTCGCATTATTGTTTTAGTTTCAGTTGGACTTTTCTATAAATTCATTTATTTTGCTTAACACGCACAATATTTGGATGTACGCTTTAAGGAAAATAAGAAAACATAATGAAAATGAAATATGAGGTGAAGGGTTATTAAATCACGTATAAAAATAAATTATATTATCACTTGATTAAAAAACATTTTTAATCAAAGATATACTCATATAGGTGTAATTGAAAGTCTTTGTTATATATTTAGCAGTATTTAAAGGAGAGAAAGAAAAAGTACCTTTAATGAGAGCACACTTCGAACACGATAGCATTAATAACGCATTTGGTATTAATAATTCTATTACTAAGTAACAAGTCACTACTCGTAAGTTACACGTGTAGTAAACACATTATACATAATAGTGTGAATAGAGCCTGTTTCGAAGGCTGCGAGATCTCTGTTCGAGCATAAACAATACGAACGAACCAACTCAAAAACAAATAAAGGTATTTGCATACGGCCGAGCCGGTTTTAGAACCAACTAAACAGTAGCTCTTGAATAAATCGCTCGACGGAATTGGATTATATCATAATCCATCATATGGAAAATGGGAAAGCGTTTTATTTTTAAAGCAAAAATGAAGAAGGAAAATATTCGTCGCTGTTTATTCTGTTACGGATTTATAGCGGTATAAAATAGAATGTCCTTTTTCGGGCGATGACGTAGGAAAAGTTTGTAAGAATTTATATATAGCTTGGTTACATTGTCATTGTATTGAAATCCTTGTCTATGTATACTACACATTCCTGATTATTATCAGTATTTTTTTTCAAGGAGAGATCTTTATAACGATTCTATTAGAATAAAGCAAAGATATATGTACATACATTACTTATAGCTCATACTTATCCAGGGTTGGACCAGCTTCTAGTTGAAAGAGAAGGTTGAAGTATAGTTGCATATTTTTGAATTACAGCAAGTATGCTTTTCAGCGTCGAATGGAGAGTTCTTAGCCACATAACGATGTATTACTTCATTTATAAATCGAATTAAGGGTACGCTGCAAGACATAGGCTATAATGGCATGTGTGATGCACAGGAAGAAGTCCCGATCACTGTCCTAGTTTTGGTCCTCCTAGGGGATTCACGGGAAAAAAGGGATAATGTTATTAAAGATCAACATCACGTGACATATTAGGTATATGCCTTTTAGTTTTTAAATGTAAATGTACATAGTTGTGAAGTAAATATTTCTAACACAACAATACAAACACCGATAACATTTTGTTCAGAAAATTTTAATACATATCTAGATAAGTAATAATCAACTATTTTTCCTTAACCTAGTAGTCCGTTTCTATTTTAAGTAATATTGTTCAACGATGTATTTAAATAAGGTTAACATTAATTTAAAATATTATTTTAAAAAACGTTTAAAACTACATATTTGTATAACTTATCAGCACCTATATTATCTACTGATCTATAGAATTATTTTCTTTCATTATAAACCCATTAATCAGTATTATAAATAAACCACAAATACTTAAGTAAATTATTTTCCTGTCTTGAGTACTTTTCAAAAATTATATAAAAACAGTCTTGCAACAATAATAAATGAAGATATCTTTTTTATTTCGTGTGTAGTTCAGTTCTATTGACGTCAATTAGTTCCGTCAAATTCCTTGCGAATAGATAAGTGTCGAGTCACTGCATCGCCGGAACAAACTTATAATACATTTCATAAGCGACTGATCTATCTTTTAAAATAAAATTACCCAATATACGCCTTTCGTGATGTACGCGAATCGTTTAAGTTTATAGAATATTTAAGGTTACCGAGTTGTGCAATAAATTTTAGGAATACGAATAGAGAATGAGCAAAAAAAATCTGAATACTTTTTATATTTTCTCTCTCTTTAATTTATTTCTCTTTACAATTTTTTATACTAACCTGTTCTTTAATTGAGTCGTAGAGAAGACTTACATACGTACCAGAAAGTACATAGTTATGGCCTAAATAAGCATAATAAAATTACACATAGGCATATAAATACATAGGTATTTGAAATAAATAACTACTTTAACGTTGAAGGAAAACATCGAACGAAAATGTATGTGCTAAAAGTTAATAAATTAGATGTATTTTTTCTGGATAAACAGCTACTCAACAAGGAGCTAGTTAAGTAGATTCATGGTATATGACCACTTAATATCAAGTGGTTGCAATAGCTTCTCATATACCATCCATTTAAGATAAATAATCCAGTTTACGACTGAGATCTAGTTATAGAATAATATTAAACAAAAACACTGGGTAAACACTTTTTATGCGATACCATAGCAAAGAGTAGAGTACCTTTATGCTAATGTGACCATATTGACCATATCAGGAAGGGACGCTTGTGATATAAAGTTGAAAATAACTTTGTCTTCTTTTTGTGATAAGGCTGTCGGGCAAACCGATGGTAGGTAGTTGGGAAGATTACGTACGAATATTTGCAAGACCAGAGAAATAGTACATCGCTGACTTTGAAGGAGAGATCTTTGTGTACTTTTTTTGAAAAACCCCATGTCATAGCGATCCAGGAATATCTCAGTAGGAATTTCGCTCTGCATCTTGCACATTTGAAATATTTTACAAGTTAAAGAACAACAATATGTATGAGAATAAAAACATGAAATATCGAAGTTTTTTGGTTTAGGACTGTCCCTCCCAAAGTAAAACACATGGTCACATTATATATGCATGGCAACAGTATTATTATGTTCCGTAATTGTTATTCAGGCTTCGCGGGCGAGTTCAAGGTCTGAGTGGGAGATGTTTATTTTAATTTTGAAATCATATAAAAGGCTATTTTTGTTTTTTTATATTGCGACAGTAAAGTAAAATGTAAGTTCGTTAAAATTATATTTTATTTTATTATTAAATACATTCAAAATTAACACAAATTTTCCGTACCTATTGTAGTTCAATTTGCACTTTTTTAGGATTAATTAAGTAGCACTATGTGTATTCTTGTTTACATATAAGTACCACATAATAATTATTATTTCCTTAATCCTTCTGCCCAAGGAAGGAAGGATTGGGCCGTAAGCCGTGGGTGTTTTTGGTAACTGTACCTATTTAATTTGAAAATAAATATTTTTTTAAGATAAGTCTATAATTGGGGGCAATAAAATTAAAGCCCCTTGAGAAACAAATAATCTGCTTAATTTAACCAAATAAGTTAATTAATTTCAGTCTGCCTTATAGCAGCAGTGTTGAGCGCTTCTTCGTTCTGGCCAGAACTGTAATAAGGGAGACATATAAGTACTTATCCGAGGGTTTTTAACGAAGTCCTTAAGCAGTGCAGCAGGGCAGTGTGGTCGAACTTCGAAAGAACTCTTAATCTTATCGGGACTACTGCCCTTCATTGACAGTCGATACTTACCAAGCGATAATGTAAAAACGTGTTCACAGTTAAAAAAATGTAAATGAAATGAAGAAATTACAGGCTTTCTTTGTATCATATACCTTTTTTCACCTATAAGCGTAAATGTAGAGCCGACCTGTCTTATTAATCATGAACACAGCTGTAGCTATTTTTGTTATGGTATAACTATGCCGTTTTTAAATATATCATAATATCTATACGAGTGTGTTGTTATTATGCGCATAAACTTTCCTTTTATCTATTAAAAAAACCGCATCAAAATTTGTAGCGTAGTTTTCAAGATCTAAGCATACATAGACAGACAGCGTAAGCGACTTTGATTTACAATATGTAGTGATAGCGATACATATATATAGTTCTGTTAGGAAATATGTCTCTAAATATACCTAATAATGTCAACTTTTAAACAAAAAATTTTAAACAATGAGATCAAATCTGTTAGATGTAAGAATTGAATATTGGTTGTACCAGTGGACATTTTCAGGCCAAAAAATCAGGTCATTTGATATGGGAGAAAAGAGTCAGAGAATCCACGACCAGAGAAGCCACGACCCTTCACATCCTATGATCTAATCTATCTGAGACATCAAAATAAGAGAATCTTCTACCATAGTCCGACCTCGATCTATGCTTAACTATTAGAAATGCGAATGTCCGTTTATTTATTTGTTTGTAACGCCTTCACGCTTTCACTACTCAACCGATTATTATGAAATTTTGCACACACATTTCCTGGGGTCCAGGTCATAGAGTATCTTTTGTCCCGAATAAAGATACTACTCCTGAGATATATAAAATTAACTTTCATACCTACAACGCGAGCGAAGCCGAAGGTAAAAACTAGTAATTATATACTTCTACTGGCTTAAACTCTCCCCCTTCCCAAACGAAAATACCTTCTAATGCTGTTTTTTTAAATTAATTATCGTTAATAAAAAACAGTATAATTTAAAAGTCGTTATAATGATTTAATTAATTCCTACCACTGTTATTTTTATAAATAAAATTAACTTATAAAACATATTAACGTCCCGAAAACATCCTTAAAGGCGAAGGAGGAACTCATTCGTTCGTTACATTCAAAACTGAATGAACACAAATCGGTATCAACCTATAGCCTCAATATGTAGCTAATGTTTGTACAGCTATAGACTTAAGTGATTACGTAATACATCACAGGATACACGACAATAAACGATAGGGTTGTCGATCCTTAGGTTTTCTATAATTTTAAAATTGCATTGCTTTAAAATATTTAATTTTTTAGCAATGCAATTTTAAAATTTTCGTTTAGAAATAGATAGTAGTAGTAGTCAATATTTATTTTGTTTGCCTTTTTTCTGTGTCTATATAAATATTAAATAAATAAAAAAAATATTAAGAAGTCGTCGCCAACCTATTAATGTCCCGCAGCTGGGTCCAGTCTCCTCTCAGAGTGAGATGGTCGTAGTCATAGTGCACCGCGCTGGTAAAGTGCGAATTGGTAGACTTCACACATTAGAAAAATTTAAAACAAAATAGTTTTCCGTCATTTAATGGCGAAGGAAAACATCGTGAGGCACACATTTATTTTTTTTGCAAAAGTTATTTATTAATTCTAATAACTATATGCTAATTTCTAATTTAAAAATAACTATTTTTAGCCCTTAAATCTTCAATAATTTTTTTATTAATTAATTATAATCTTTTCCTTAAGCAATTGACTGATTTTGTATTGCAATTAAAGTGGGTCTCAACATTGTATTACAGCTTATCTATAAGTCTATATGTCATTGTTTCCTTTCCTTAATGTATTGCATCACATTTCCTTGTTGTTTTAATTAAGAAATTTATATGTATGTATATACTGTATATATATACCTTGTGCGTAGGATCAGATAAAAGATTGGATTATTAATACTTGTAGTTTATATATATAGATAATATGTTATTGACATCTATTCCGTTTACTCTTATTACTAATACATGTGTATTAAACAACATACGCGAGTATATAAAAAAATATAATATTAAGATTGTAGACTTTGATAATATGATAATATTGATATAATTATGAAGATATTTTAGAAAACTTTATAAAAATACTTCATACATATACTAGGGTTTCGACTATAAACAGAAGTATACAGGGCAAACAAAACTCGTATAGAAGTAGAAAGTATATGAGTTTTCAAAAATGCTACCTCATTTCTATTCCGGTCTTTAAACAGTTTTTTTTTAAATAAACAAGATATTGCCATAGTATAAGGAGTATACTAACTATGATATTGCTCTAAATAGTTCCACTATGAATGAGTGAGAGGCGCACCAAAATTCGTTCCGTTGTATTTATGAATGTATCCAACGCTTATAGCATAGACAAAAATAAAAAAAAAGTATTCATAACGTTATCGTAAATAAAAATTAAATTAAAAATGATAGGTACTTATTTTGAATATACAGAAAATCAATTTCTTCTTTATACTTTATACATACAGATGGACTTAATACATTTACATTACATACATGCAGATGATCTTAAACATTAGTTTCAAGATTACTAGTAATTCAATTTATACCTACCTATCTGGTACATTTTTTTTTAGTAATTTTATTGTCTTGATTAAATTAAGTCGTATATGATTTTGAAATCGTAATTGTTTGAAATCTATTTTTTTAACAGAAAATATAACTTAATATTTTTCTAATTTGTCCATAATTTAATATTTTACAAAATGGGTTTAAAGAAACATACATAGATGGACTGACCCTACACGTAGAGCTACTCTGACATATTTGTGACGTTTTTAAGAGGTAATAAGTGTGATAAGGCATTTATCGATTAATTTGATAATTTATCAATAGGAACTATTTAGTTTTTTTTTCTTAAACACTAATTTCTTTTTCAAAATAGGTCAATCCTAAAAAACGTAGATGACATGACTCTACATGTAGAGGTACTGACTTATTTGTCATTTTTTTTAACACTAAGTCTGATTATAGTTTAAATTCATAATAACTGGAATTAGTTGTATTTCTTATTCATCAATTATTCTTTTCAAAATGGATCACTTCTAAAGAAACGTGCATAGGTCTGACTCTACATTGAGGTATGACTTTCTGATTTATTTAAAGTACATAATACTAAGTCTAATAAGAGTCTGAAATCAAATATCTTCACTTAATTTGAAAATTTGTCAACCGGAACTATTTAGTTACTTTCTTATTAACCAATAATTATTTCCAAAATAGGTCATTTTTCAGAAACGTATATGGACTGAGAATACACGTAGAGGTAATTACTTATTTCTGATTTAAAGTGATCCAGTATCACTTTAAATAACCTGAAAAGACTGAAATCATAATCGCTCATTCGCCAAAAATTTAATAATTTAAAAATAGTAGTTCTTAAGAATCTTCATGGCCAGACCCTACGTTGAGGTAGCGAGACGTCCAAGTAACAAGTGATCATTCGAGGCGACTAGCCCGCGTTGGTATCACCGGATCGCCTTGAACTCGCGAGTTCGACATTTTTTGCTAACTTTACAACAGGATACGTCGCAGTCTCTAGGCCCTTAGTGGTTTCTTGATGCCCTTGATGCCTGTTAGAAATTTTGGCAGCCATGTTGCTTTTTAGCTTGCCTTTTAAACGAACAATGGACGACGCTTCATCCTTTTAATATACGCAGATTTTAGCCTTTTCAAAAATGTTTTTAATTCAATCATGTGAACATAAGATAATTAAATACAGTAGGTACTTATCATAAATATATAAAATTTTATAATAGCCGAATGATACTAATAAATCTCCACGCACTCTTTGACTCAACTTAACCTAACCTTAACTTAGCATTATTGTTTAATAAGTTATTACCTTTACGTATGTTAAATTGTTTTACTTACTGTTCATATTGAATAGGTATATCGGCTATGTTATTAGTTATTTGCGGAATAATGTGAAGTAGTGATAAGAGAGGGCTTCAACGTGATTTAAAGTGACGGCGGAACGTTAGACACTATTGTATAGCGTATTATAAAGTACACCTAGACACGTCCGAGTCTAGAACAAATATGGCCACTAGCGGCTTATGTGACGCTCGCAACGTTTTCCTTAAATCAAGTCACTTAACCGCGATATAATTATCTGGTTAATACCTACTTACGTACTGAAGTTTCGACTCCAGCTGTATCGACGTTGTTTTTTCAGCGTATCGAGTACTTAACATTCTTCTCGAGCGAAATATGAATACGTATACGTCTAAGAGTATTACAATGGTATTAAAATCACTTACCGGCTCGAATGTTTCGTACAAGCAATCATTGCATAACAATTGCTCGGAGTGGGTCCGGCGCGCGTCGTCAGCGAAATGCACATGGTGTACACCGGAGGAATTCCGACACGTCGCGGTACGGTCGCTCGCTCGCACGCACGCGGGCCACAAGGGGTCACCTGAAAAAGCAATGATTTCAGTGCCGTTTCGGCGGGGGTGAAGTGTATCAGGTGGCCCGCCGTGCCGTGAGCGGCGTGCTTCGCGCTCGTCGCCGAGGCACTGGCGGCGTCGGTCGCCGCCGGCCGCTCCTGCATTGCGGCGCGCAGCCGCACTCGCTCGCGCATGACCTTGGCATTGAACTTGGCAGTGGGCCGGCGCGGCGCGGGGTCCGGGGCCCCGCCCGGCCCCTGGCGATGCACCGGCAGCTGCACCGCCCCGCGCCCCGCACGCCCCGCACTCCTTCCGCCTGCCCGCCGACCGCCGACTGACGCAACCCTTCTCATTTTAAATTTAGTGTCCCACAGCCATTCGATACACGGCACACACCAACCTCGCAACCGACATCTGGGAGCTACATTTGTAACTGGAATTCGCACATGTGGTCCTATTAACGAATACGCGCGACTCCAATTATTGACGGATATCCGAAATAAACTTGAAGCTGCGAATTCGCATCATGACTTGCGCTCGATAGAGTGCTATTACTCATTTATATAAAGTACTATAAATATATTCCAACCAACACTTATTATATTCTATAGAAAATATTTTTAAAGATATAGTAATACATAGATAGAGTAGATCTTAACTCTATCATGACATAGAGACTTTCGTCATAGACTGCACTTGCCGTTAACAAAATCCGATTACGGCACTACAAAAGTACCTACATACTGAAGTGACAACCGTATAATTTAGTCACGAATTGCAAATGGCGTCCGTTGCTATTACGAGTATAACTCCATTGAGCCGTAACAAAATGAGTTATTCGGATGATGTGGCGTCTTCCTCGCTCGTGGGGGGTTAGGGTGGCTAAGGGGGGGCGAAGTTTGGAGATCGATGAAGCGCGCATGCGCAGTATTTCGCTTACATCCCGGCCAGTGTCGAGCTTGAATACTAAGGCTAGTACTAAATGGTTTCCCGCATTCGGTAAGGTCACGATAAATTACATAACCTATCAACCGATTTAGGTACTGCATAACAGTAGCCAGTAAGTTTGCAAGTATAAAAATAGGCTTACCCATTACGCTTCCCCTTGCACACGCCTCATTAATAATTCATGGCATTTATATGGTTTGCTTAGATTTCATACGCTTTTATAGGTTACATAGGGCTAATTCTCAAGCTGGGCTAGAAGGGAACAACGATGTCATTTAATTAAGAATGGTACTTAGATGACATCTAAATTATATAGGATTTTGTAGTGAAAGGCGATTTCTAGATAAAAATCTTTAGGGAAACCTAGAGGCCTTCAACTGGGTGACAAGCTCTGGTGTAGTTTGGCCAGTAGCCAATTTCTTAGAAGCAGCATAGAGGAGTTACTGCTAACTTCTCCTAGTTGCAGAGATCTATGTTAAATAGCATAACATAGTAAAAATTCCTTTCAATTCCTAAATGAAGTCCGATTAATAAGCTGATTTATTTTTTACCAGAACACCTAAATATGTAGAGCATAATGGTTAGAAGCGGCATAGACAACATAATGCTGACTTCCTCTAATTGTAAAGACGTATGCTAAATAATAGGACATAGATAATTACTTCTAATTTATAAACGAAGTCTGGTTAATAATCTAACTTGTTAATTTTTTTGCATAAGACTAAATTTGTAGGGCATAATCGTTAGATGTAGAGATACAGAACAGATAGAGAACATTAGACTTTTTATATTGTAGGACACAGACGGTTGCTTATCGAGTAATATACTAATCTTATTTTATTGTTAGGTTTAAAGAGATAATCTAATTTTATTCCTCATACTCCCATAAGATAATATCTAATATGACCATGGAAATGTCAAAGTTCGATTTTACATGTAGAGTTATTTTTGTATAGTTTAAAAAGTAAGTACGATAGCTATATAGCTTTTTGAACTATGATAAATAACTCACCTACTTAGCAACAATGTTTGTAATTAACAGAAAGTATTGGCACATCACGTACCCATCGTATTCTCAGAGGTAACATTGTAACTAATCTTAGATTATTCTTATTAGGGACGCCTTATTTTTAAACAACGAAATAACAGTTAAATATTTAAAGTTTTTTTATTCAAGTAGCAAATGAGTTACCCATAAACATCTGCTACCTTCAAATACAAGAACTTTCTAGATTAATTATAGATTAGATAATTTGTCTATTTAAAACTGATCATAATATATGCTGATCACAAATTAAGGATACAAAAGCCAAAAAGATATTTAGAAAACCCTTAAATATATAACGTTTAAGTAAGAATAATAAATACTCTCTCTCCCAAAAAATTAAAACATAATCGGAACGGATTATTAAAATTGGCATCACAGTAAACAGTGTGGAAAAGTTGTCATGTTAGATTAGTCAACTTGGAAAACATAACAACTTAGGCAAATTGTTATAAGGCTGTACTTTCGTCCTTTATTTTTATTTGTATAATATTTTTAAGTTTAGGATGGTTTCCAACCAAAGATGTGTAAGATACGGATAAGTTACGGATGCGTCAAATCTACAAATAATTTTATTTTATTGGTTAATGATATTTTTATTGGAGCAAGTTAAATTAGACTCTAAAAGAATTGCTCGCGTAAAAGATGAAAGCTTAAGGTAAAGTGTGGTGATAGTTGCATGTGGTGCTGGTCTTGTATGCAGTAGAATCTTGTCGTGGGCGTTGTTAGAGGCTACCAAGGGATGAAGGGGAGACTACAAGAGATGGGTGGCAGCGTCTTCTTGTGTAACATCAACACCCTTTGCGATCATTTACATGTCAAGCACGGTGACCATTGACAAAAGGGGGAAAATCCCATTCGTTGACCGTAAAGGAAAGGATGGACGGTGATAGTTAAAGTTGAAAAACCTTTTGTGATTCAGCTCCGTAGCCTATTTCTGCCTTATAACAACATTGCGATCATAAAATACAAGGTTTATGACAATTACAACATGAATATAGCATAACAACAATAAAGCTTCTGAAGTCGCTAAAATGTTACGTCACACGCAAGGTTACGATTGTAGAGTTTTATAACGATGGGAGTAGCAGGGTTGCCACAAAAAAAATTACATCTTTTTGGTAAAAACTGCAAGTACCTTGTAGGCACACGCTGTATTGCAAATACGCTGTAGGTATACGCAGCTTCTAACTAGCAAACAATGTAATCAAATCTTTGAGGTCACTTTTAAGCTACTTCTAATTAATTACCTACTTCTAATTACTACATTGAAATAAAACTTGATTTTTTCGAGTGGATCTGATGATGGAATCAGGAAGAGTACCTATGATCTCTTCAGAAAGTGAAATCTCTTCAATGGCTACCCTCGAGTTTAGGGTCATGTGATTAATGTAATAGATTGCTGCACAATAATAGCATATTTTTTTTAAGTTTTTTTTGTACCTTTTATATCTTTGCCGACCCACAATTAAAATGGACTAAGTTATATCACGATATAATACGTACTTAGGGTGACAACCCTAGTAAGTAAGACGTCTTGCGTCACGTAAAGGTAAGTAGCGTCACTTGCGTCACGAGAAGGTAGCGTGCGTCAGAATCGTCACGGGTTGAAACTGTGCGTCACGGGACTTAGCTGTGGAGCTGGACCAGGATATCATATTAATCTTAACAATTGTAATGTCTGTGTGTAATTTCAAAGTGAATTAATTTTGTTAATTTTAATTAGGTATGTCTAATTTTCGTTTTATTAAAACAATAGTTGAGTCTGCGCTTTTACTTACATCTATTCTATCCCACGGGAAGAATATAGTAGGATAATGAGTACGTTACTATTACAACAAAAAACACGACAGTTTAAAATAATTAACTGAAGTGTGTTTTGTTTTTACCCAAATTTTAATCAGTATTAAAAGGCAGAGATAAACAAAAAATAAGAAAAAGTTAAGTACCCGTGGTAAGATGCGCATAAGAACATAGTTATAACAAATTATAAAACAGACTTTTATATGATCGAAGTAGCAAACAATAATGCAGTCCATCTGATGGTAAGTGGCCACTGCCACCCATGGAACTGTAATCACCGCCAGATAAGATCAAGATCCTACCTGAGGTTGATCACAGATGCGTTGCTACCCCTGAGGACTGAGCTGGAACGCCTCGGATAAATATGTCTCGTTACCACACTCTTCAGACCAGAACACAGCAATGCTTAACTGTTGTAATAAGGCAGAAATAGTGTGGCAGTGGTGCCGCCGGAGTCGAACTATATGGAGTTCTACCACCTTTGATACAATGTCCTGACTAAACTGTTGGACTAAATTCATTACGTCGAGTCATACGTGTTTACTCATCAAAATATATTTCTTGTTACACATATTCCATTGTGGATAAAAAACAATGAATGGAAAAATCGAAGTCATGAACTTGTTTACGTCATAGGGAATTACCGGAACCATTATGAACATATTTCAATTTAACGTTTTATAATTATGAAACGGTTAATATTAGTAACAAATTAGTTACAAAAACTAAAGGTTTAGAAGAGCTTATAATCTGGTGCTCCAAAGATATAATCTCAAACGAATCGTTCTGATTTCGTGAAATTATGTGAATGTTAGAAATTATTCGTGAAATTATCTGAATGTTAGAAATTATTCGTGAAATTATCTGAATGTTAGAAATTAATTATAATTTTCCTTAACGGTAAAGTAAAACATAAAGAGTTGTAAATTTTTTGAAGGTGTGCGATTTCTATTTTTGGACCAATTACTTTATCAACAAAGTGGGCGTAACCTAAACCCTCTTACTCTGAGACGGACCTTTGCCCAGCAGTGGGACAAATAGGTTGACAACAATCACGCAACATCGTGGGCGACCTTGCCCTTGCTAAGATCAATAGCGCGCGCTATACCGTAGTTAACACATCTATGAAGACCAAGAAGCACTTTGAAGACTAATTTTTATTCTGTAAACAATTCACAAGTACTCTCATAACACAATACTTTCAGCTGAGTTGAATCTTTTTTTATTTTTTTTGTTGAGACACACGTAATAATTTAGAAGCATTTTTTTGCACATTTAAGTTCTCGACTTATTTTAAAAAATGCAAGATTGCTTTCCTTGTCAGCTTTTAAATGTGAAAAAATTGAAGCTTGTTTTTTTATTATATACCTAGATAATAATCCTGTTACATATTTTTAGTTCCGATTTCGTGTCCTAAACTCTATTAGCTCTAAAGCCTATGCGTAAATCCCTGTACTTGTTACTACGCATCTTAGCGTGGGCGACCTTGCCCTTGCTGATCGATAGGCGTACGCTTTACACTTTACACTTACACCATTTATCTTGACATACCTACTAAGTTACTAAATAAGATTAAAAGAAGGCTGAATACGATACCTATTCTTGTAGCTTAATATTTTCAGACAGGGTTCCTATTTGTGTTTAGTGACAATATTTCATGGGTTACAAAGATTATATACCAGGACTCAACGTAGAGGTAATCGAATTCTTCGTTGTTCAATTCTGCTGGTACCATTGTCACGCCTTTTCTTTCTTATTACAATTGTATCAAGAGCTGCTACATAATAATTTGAGGCGTGTGATAAGAGAGCAACACTTTCGTGAGGCAATGTAACTTAGTCATTTAAGGTAAGGTAAGGTAAGGTAAGGTAAGGTAAGGTAAGGTAACGTAAGGTAAGGTACGTCTCAAGCAGGACATCTTTTATATTTGGGGTTGATTGCAGATGCTTCAACATGTTCGTTTGCTACAATTTCATAAAAAGACTGATACTAGCATTAAATAAAAACACATTAACACAAGATCTTAAACTGCTTCCTATCACGCAGTGTGGGCGATGTTGCTCTGTTTCGATCAATACGTACACACCGGAGG
>DWPV01000165.1:0-36638 GCA_018251915.1 Urbanus proteus proteus
TGTGATTTCAAAATAACATTTTTTACTCAATGCATATGAAAGTATACACAATACCTATAACGAAAATGCAATTAATTTTTTTTCTGTCTGTCTGTTTGGCTGAGCTAATCTTCTAAACGGCTGGACTGATTTTGACGAGACTTTGACTGGCAAATAACTGAAGGTCTAAGGCATAACATTAGCTACTTTAATTTTGGAAAAAAGCATTAGCTAGCGCGCCATGTGCTTGCAGGCTCCCTTGCGGGAGAGCGTTTTAGAGAGGGAGAGGTTAAAATATGTATTACTTTTTACTTTTTAAATGCGGGTGAAACCGCGGGAATCAGCTAGTTTAAAATAACTTAAGTCCCCAGCATAAACACATTTTTAACCTTTAAATAACATTTACAAGTATACCAAACATGCAATTAGTAAACAGTAATATTTCAATACTTCACATACAGCAATGTCAATATGAAATGTGATACAACACTTAATAATTTTCAATATGATTTCAATGAATTTCTCAAGAATAATAAAAGGACATTGCAGTTGACTATGTTTTCATCAAATTTACATATAATTCATTGAAATAATATAGAAATTTAGTAACAACACTATGCTGTGCAGGTTTTAATGATGGCATAAGTACAGCATAGTGATAAATACCATTAATGTCCGTAAGTATGATCCTACACGTTGTTCATTAGCCGCACAGTACGAATGGGATCTCGGAAAGAGCGAGTACTGCCAAACACATAACAGTTGTAACAATAGCGTAAAGCATGGTTTTCACAAGGAATTTAGTAAAAAAACTATTATACTACAAATATGGAATTTTAGAATATAAGATGGTCAATATTACTATAACATGATTGAAAATATTCATTTTAATATATCAAATCTGGCTATTATTAGCGTATTGGTTAATATATAAGCGAGACATGGAAATATTATGCATGCTGCTTGCATAAGACGAAATATATTCAAATTTTTATTACAATGAAATTTAATGCCAGTTTTTTTATACATCACTAAATCGTAATAAAATTAAATATGTACGATGGTCTTAATACTACATCTTTAAAAGCTGTAAAGTAATAAAAAATGCTATTTTTTAAATTATTTTTACAGGATAAAGATTAATTGGGAAGAACATTGTTAAGCGCAATGTTCATATTGCAACTCAAAGTTATATGTTACTCAATCATGTAATTGATACCTACGTTAAATTACGCCTCAGAAAAATGATCTCCATCCTCTAAATGGGTTACGGAATCGACCTTGAATCGCTGACTATTATACTGCGAAAATAGGTCTTGGTTACGCTGTTCTATTTTCGAATGCCGCTTCATTGAAAATAAAATATTAAATACTACTTAAAACTACGTTGAAATACAATAAACAATTAAATATACTTACGGTATCCCTGTAACTCATTTCTTAGATTTATCAACACTATTTTTAGTCGGTAATAAACTGTTTCTGTTATGAATTTATGATATTTGATACTAAAAATGTTCGCTACACCAACAAAACAGCTACCAATCTAATTAATCGATAAGATAGAAATAATCAAATAATAATCGTATTAAGCTATTGATGTAATAAACTTTAAATTTTCAATAAACTCTGCCGTTTTATTTCGCACTTTCGTAGATCGCAAGTAGCGGCGATAAAGACGAGAGAAGCGATCGGAAACGAATGAACTTGAACCATAGATAAAATACTAAACAGAAACAACATGAAGATACAGAATTAATGTAGAATTTATTCTATCTGTGGTACAAATTGTTACAATAAAATATAATCTAAAATAGCGACTTTAGTATCTCTTTCTCGCTTACATACTATAGAGATAGAGCGAGAGATAAACAGAAGAGTCACTTCTTAAGTTATAATATTAAAAGCAAGTGTTATACCTTATGACATTACCGTAACCGGTGTTGCCATTAAAATATTGCTATCTGTCAAAAGATTTGACAAATGCAAACCACTTTGTTTAAATCGGTTGTACAACCAAAGGTGACTATGGATAAGCTTAATTATAATGATGCGACCAGACCTGGAGTATTGCTAAAATAGTACGGAACGCGAAAATTCGCACAAATATTATATTACATCTGCATCTTACTTACCAGCAAACTTTTTTTTTTGGTAGATAGGAAATGGAAATCTTTAAGGGATGAAATCTGTTGTTTAACAGAAATTTGACGAATTTTTCATGAAATCTGTCATGTCAGTTGTAAGCTTTATAATCAAAGGTTGTAAGAACTTTACTTGACCATCAACGTAAATTTCAAAATGTAAATTTCATTGTGATAAATTCCAATTACCGTTGTTTAAATGTAACTAAGTCAAATTTCGCGTTTAGGCCATGAAAAAAATTATGAACGAGTGACGTATTTTTTTCGAACTCAAACTTAAAATTTCTGTGTTCGACTGGAATGGAAAATGGGAAATATAGTACCCCTATTACAAGTTTGTTACGTTTAGTAAAACGTTCCTAGTTTACGTTTGGGCCCATACATCTACACATGAAATAAAGAGACAACAGGAAGTGGCATGTAGAATGTAGGCGAATTAAGGTGACTAGCTTAGCATACTTAAAGTCAATGCTTGCCAGTTATTGAGACACGTAAATTTTCTTTTGCGGGTTGTAATTTTTTTTATAAAACTTCGTATACATGCCTCATTCATTGACAACATAAAACCAGTAAAAATGCAAATTTTAGGTACTGATTTCTATGCGTTTGTATGGCGACAGTGGTTTCCATACTAATAGACTCCTATGCCACTTCCATTCTTTCTCTGTTCCGTGCATTTACAGGCGGCGTTCCTAGCGGATCGTTCAGCACTTAAGTACAAAAAATTTACAATGGAAAAATGGGCGCAAACGTAAACGAGATCGTATTAAGAAAACGCAACAATTTCGTACTAAGGGTACAGTTTAGTGATCTTCGCGTTGAGTTTAGCGACTTGGGTTTTTTGGAGTTGGCAACAGTGCAACACTGACTCTGAATATTTTTTTGTATCTGTTTCTTGACTTTCTTGTTTGAACTGTCGGTTTGAGGTGTAAAAACTATTCATTCGTAATACTTTTCTGTTTTACTAGATAATTCTGTGACGATTTAATAAATAATGGTGATTTTTTCATAATTTCGTCGATTGCCGCAGTGGATTTGGTATAATGGATGAGAAGGAAGAGTTGCATCTAACCTCTCAGGAGTTACAAGTTTTATCAGAGCTTGACAGGTAATTTGCAGCAAGTGCATTGTTGTTGTATTTTACGTGTATGTTTTTACGTTTATGTCACTGTAGTCGGCTCTGACTATGTTTTTATAAATTCGTGCTACATGAACTTTTTAACAAGTTTGTTTATTTTACTCGCTATAGTCGCTACTCGAAATAGAAATATTTTTATCCTTTTTTTCATAATTACAAAGTATTATTTTAATATAATCTCTTGCTAGGTACTTTACGAAATTCTGTATTTGTCGATAGGACGTTTAAATTTAGCTTTTACTTTTTGTCTTCCTAAAACTTTTTTATATAGGATCGAAGTAGCAAACGAGCTTGCAGTCTGGTATGGTGGTATGGTAAGTGGCCATTGCCGCTCATGGACATCTGTAATCAACCCCAGATAAGATAACAGTTCAAGTCCAAGTCACAGGCCAAGTGCCACGAGTTACAAAGCCTTTAGCTCAAAGTTTCTCATTTGGTGGGTTCCGATGTAGCACTAGGCCACAATATAAAATACCAGGTTGAAACACGTTCAATATAATTATTATATATTTAGATTATTGCATATGATAGTATTAGGAAACGAGCGTGCTGTCCATATGATGTTTAGTGGCCACTGTCACCCATGGACATGTTTCAATTAATAAATATACCAGGCCATATAATAAAGTTTGCAAAGCATTGCCTATTAAGACTTAGCTTTCATAAGTACTGATAATTAGTTTTATTTAAATACTACCTTATCCCCGTGGTTTCACCCGTGTTTAAGAAGTAAAAAGGAATACATATTTAAACATAAGTGACACCCAGCGCTACCAGAACAGCGCACTTAGGTTTTCGAAAATTAAAGTAGCCTATGTTATGCCTTAGACATTCAGCTATCTTTCAGTGAAAGATTAAAATTGGTCTAGCCGTTTAGAAGATTTAAGGCTGAAGTAGCGGACAACGGACGGACAAAAATTTTTAAAATTTCATTTTTGTTATAGGTTTTGCGTATACTTTCATATGCATTGAGTAAAACGTTGTTACGTTGAAATCACAAAGACACTTAAATTTTATTTATTTGTATAGATGAAGATACTACAACAGTAACTAGATGATTTTTTATTGCTTTTTGTATTCTAAATGTCATTTTTTGTAACTTCCAGCCGCCAGTTTGGTTTCCTGAAGCTACGTGGTACTGAACATGGGAGGACCCGAGCTTTGGTGCTCAAGGCTGTCAAGTACTTGGAGGGCATGCTGGTGCAAGTCAAGGTGTGTAGTACTCCTTCTATTAGATGTGTGGACAGCTCCACTAGAAGTGAGAATGGGACTGGAATTCATAATAGTTTGGGAAAGGTTTGCAAAGAACTCGGGGGATCGTAGCTAATATACAATTGGAATGAAATATTATATTCCAAAGTTTCAAAATAATAAATTAAATATACAGGGTGAATTTCTCAAGTGTGTGTGGATGGGGAAATCCAAAACTATAAGGGTTAGCGAAAAATGCTGAAAGGACTTACAAGGCCGATTTTCATGAAAACTAAAACTGCATAATTCGTTTTACATAAAACTTATTTCCCTAGCCGGGAATCAACTGAGTTCATTTTGAAAAAAAAATCACACCTGTATTATTGCGTCATCTGATAGTATTGCTTATAAGGATCAAATTCTGTAAACTAACCATGTCTGTCAAACTAAAGGAAAGGGCTCATTTTTAAGAAAATGCTTTTTTTTTACAATCTTACTAAGCCTTTGCAAACTAATTCTTTGATGTTACAAAGTCTGCATGTATGGGAAAATCCGAATCTATTCCCGATTCCCAGCTAGAGAAATAAGATTTTTTAAAAACTAATTATGTAGTTTTAGTTCAAATCAAAATCATAAATATTTTATTCAAAGTAGATTCTTTACAGAATACTTTTTGAACGTCAATAATATTTTTTCTTCTACCACCACTTCGGAAGGTGTTTAGTTATGGAGAAGAAGCGGCGCATGAAACTTCATAACACACATCTTTTAAAATGAAATGTTCCGCATACAATGTCAGCTTATAAACTACTGTCTAAGAACATGTAGAGCTGGAGCTTCATCAGACCATACTGTTTTGTCGGTCAAATAATCACAAGTTTTATAGTATGCTTTTTTTGATAGTGTTAGTTTGATAACCATTTTGAATTTATTTTCTGTGAAATTCGTGATATGGTCTCGTAAGTCCTTTCGTAATTTTTCGCTAATCCTTATAGTTTCGGATTTCCCTATCCTCGCACACTTGAAAAATTCACCCTGTTTATATAAAAAATATACACAGGACAAATATTTTTGAATGAGCTTCTGGTTGAATGTGGAGATATTAATAAATTTTTTCAAAAGCTGCAATGTCATACCGTGATAGTAGCATAAGAGTACCCGCAAACTGTAGACTTTTTATCGGACGGTAGTTGGGTCGTTTTCATATACAGTATGGAGAGTTATGCATTTATCGGTCAATACTAAATCACTGTAATGTGCGCATATGCATTCCTCTCCATACTGATTAAGAAAACGATCCAACTAGTTATTGATCGATAAAAAGTCTGCAGTTTGTGGGTACTTTTAGACAAAGAACTTTATGCACAGTGAAAGTATATTTTTTGCTTTAGTTTTGAAAAGCTATGAGAAAAATTAAATTGTTCGAGTACCTGCAATAATAGTAACACTTGTTTAACATAAAATAAATATGTACAGGAAGAAGAACGGGCTTGTTCACCAGGTGCCAGGAGGGACATTTGTATTGATCCCAAAACATATTGTAAATTGGGACATTTTCATCTGCTACTAGAGGATTATGCAAAAGGTAATTATGCTTTTCAACATAAGTTCAGTTTCAAGTTAAGTTGTATTAACAACTGCTGTTACTTGTATTGATCTTATCCGTGGCTTTCCAACTAAGTTCTCATGAGTAGTAGTAGTAGTTCACTTTGATCTTATCTGGGATTGGTTACAGCTGTCCATTGGCGGCAGTGTTCACTAACCATCAGATAGACTGCATGCTAGTTTGCTGCTACGATCATATAAAAAAAAATGATTTGTCATATTTCATTTTTATTTACTAGTAGTGGAAGTAACAAATAAGCAAGAAATCCATCTGATGATAAGTGGAAACTGCCGTGGACTTCTGTGATCAACATTAAATAGATAACTCTCCTTCCTGGGGTTAATCACAGATGCATTCACTACCCACTGTATAAGCCTAACTATGTATCCCCATGTGCAGTATGTAGAGTGTACACCCATGCTACATCTTTTATACCAGCACACAGCCACGCATCACACTGTATTTATGACTCTGAAGTCCAACCACAATGGTATCTACAATCTTCAAACACTTCAAGACCTTGTATAAAATGATTTGATACTTATTTGTTTCTTTTTTGGTTATTTGCAGCAATGTCAGCCTACCAGAAGTTTTATGCGTTAGAGCAGGACAATTGGAAAGACCCACTTTTCTTGTACGGGCTTGGCTTGTGCTACTATCATTACAATGCTTTTGATTGGTGAGTCCATGAATTATGCAAGTCTCACATATATCACATTTGAAGGTGGTAGAATTCTATGCTACACCTATTTTTGCCTTATAACAGCAGTATTCAGCACTGCTGTGTTCTGGTCTGAAGGGTGTGTTTAGGATATACTTATCCGAGGCGTTCCAGCTCAGTCCTCAGGGGTAGCAACACATCTATGGTCAACTTCAGGTAAGACCTTGATCTTATCTGGGGTTCATTGCAGATGTACATGGGCGGCAGTGGCCACTTACCATCAGGTGGACTGCATAATCGTTTGCTACATCGATCATATAAAAAAAAGTTATAATACCAGTGCAGTTGGTTCTACAATGGATGACTGTTTGTAGCTTTCATTGGAATCAAATAGAAAAATGTGTCTATACTTACAATAGTGTGTAAGCTAGTACATCTGACTTTCCGAACCATGATAAGATTAATCTTAAAACTTACAGTTCCCGTTACTCCATTGAGTGGTAGGATAGGTCTAAATATGGTCAAGAAGGAAAGTTTAATTGGTTTATTATATTTTTTTAGAGTATTAACCAAACATAACTCAGTTTAGGGAACTTAGTAACTCCTGTACCACCTTGTTCAACTCGACAAAATAGTATTGGACAAGTTTTATGGTACCTTTTGTCAATCTTCTTTGTCTTTCCGAAACTCCTGTAAATTTCTTAAACATCATCTAGCTGCTATCGCTTAGGAAGATGAAGCATCTTCCTAAGATGCTAAAAAGTGCTCCTTTATAGTTTTCAAATCCAAAATGAAAGATATTCAAGGAATTCGAGAACATAATCTGTAACAATGCGCATGAGGGGATTTGAGGTGACAGAAAATTGTATTTGTAAGCTAGATAGTATATCTAAGTGTGTAACTGATACTGAATTCTAAAAGGATGTTTTGTGACAGCCAGGGAATTTTTGTCGTGTTTTTGTGTCTCTCAGGTTTTTGATATTATTCCTCCGAAATTGAAATGAAGTAATTTGAAACACTAGTGCCCATATTTATCACTTTGATTCTTGTAAGACACTTATATTTTATTTTGACTAGCTTTTCTTTAACTGTTCTATATAATTTTATTACTGGACCGTGTTCAAATAAAATCTGATATTACGTAATAAGATAATGCAATTTTGAAGGAAAATATTTCTCATATGATGTAATAAAATACATATTCATTAGGCTGAGTAATACAATATCTACAGTGAAAATTATACATTAACACTATAGAAGGAAGGAAAATGAAAATTAATTAAATGAGGTAAACTAATTTATTCGCTAAGATTCTGCCTCATTTTTATTTAAGCAGGAAATTTCGTAGATAGATTTTCCGTTATATAATGAAATAAGGTAAAATGTTATATTGCCAATTAAATTCATTTTCCTCATTTAGTGCATTGATGAAAATTGAAACTCGCACTATCATACACATCATCTCTATATTCCGGGTGTTATATGGAGCTATGACTTTTGCATGTCTTTGAGAGGTTTTTTTTTTTCTTAAATTGAATTGTTTTTAAATTGGGATGCTTTTTCATAACATATATTTTTTTAATTTCACAAAAGGAGAAAGTTTTGATTTCACATTGGGTTGCTGATGACACGGAGCTGCTATTGGATACAGTTCCGTGCCGCCAGTCATCCCGGTAGGTAAATAGACACTATATAAATACGAATAACAAAAATTAATATAGGATAGACAGTAATTACTTAATATGTCTATTACATCTACTATTACATATGTCTTATCTACATCATACACCAATTTCTACCTGATAATAACAGTGGTAAACATTGTTGTACTCTAGTTTAAAGGCTAGGGTAAGGGAGACATACTCATCTGAGGCCTTAGCAACGACATGTGACCGACGTCAGGTATTATCTGACACTTATCTGGGATTAATCAAAGATGTCCTTGAGCTGCAGTGCCAATTTACCATCAGGACTGTTTATTAATTTGCTACTTCTCTATTATAATAAAATTCGTATCGTGAATTCAGATATTAGATATATGCAGATCAGTTAACATATCAACGACCCGAGGATTTTCGAACTGCTACAAGCTTTAAGCTAATGGAGGGACATGAGTCCCTCAGTGTGTTGTATTGCGACTGTGACTACTTTGTAATGTAGATAACATTTATAAGGTCTGTCTTCTGTAAATAAATTATAACAAATTTAAAGATTACCACCCATCCACAGCCCTTTCAATATATGTATTTTGTTAGGGTTCATGATAGTTTTCTTGTTAACACTTAAAGTGGTCGCGCCGGGTGTCATACACCTCAGCGAATGCCAGGCTCATAACTTTTTAATATTAATTGAATTTAGCGCACTGTTCTACTAAATAGCTTCGTAAATTAGTGTTGTAAACGAAACACGTTTAGTCGCGAGTGACACTCTATGTTTGCGCTTGTAGAGCGTATATTAGGAGGACTACAGTACAGGTGACACAGTGTCAACTAAACTACGGGTAAGCGAATAATTTTTGATTTTATTATTATTTATTAAAAGATAGTAATTTGACAAATAATATATTTCAGGGGACCGAAGCAATGGAAATACAATATTTTACAATAGATATGCAATATTTGTATTTATTGGGATGTATTTTCTTTTTTTAGGTTAGAAAAAATACCACGTGGACTAAATGATCGGTAGTTGTTAGACGAAGAAGAGAGATGGATTAAGTTATAATGGGCGAACATATCTGCGAAAACGTAACAAAAGATAGCCACCGATTTTTTTCAAGTATGTTATATCCCTATAGTACGGAGAAGAGAAAAAAGAGGAAGTGGCATAGGAGCCGATTAGTATGGAAACCGCTGTCGCCAAACAAAAGGAATTCAGTACCTAATTGTATTCTTACTACTAAGAAACCTGCATTTTTATGCTAAGCTGATCATACTGGTAGTCGCCTCAATTCGCCCACGTGCCAATTCCTTCTGTCTCTTTCTTTATGCCCTATAGACTTCGATCAACAATATTGTTGATCGAAGCCTATAGACATGTATTGTACTACAATAGTTAAACATTAAATGATATAATAAGCGGTTCTGTATGCGGTGACAAATATAATTTTGGTGGTATTTATATATTTTATAAATATATAAAATAAATCCAATAACTTAGGAGCTCAGTACTTGGTAAAATAAAGCTACGGTTAATTTGAAGTGAAGTTCCTTTTGCAGCGTTTGGGAAAATAGATTAGTGTATTTTTAGCGAGGGACGGAAGTGACACGCGCTGCTACGTAGTGCCGGCATAAAAATATTTATAAAAGTTTTTGTAGGTGTCTGTAGTGCAACACTATTAAGCAAACTTCTTTATATTAAAAATATGTTACAATAAGATTACATAAAGTAGATAGAACATATAAAATAAGTTTTGATTAATATGTATGTATTTCAAAAAATAGAACTAATTTAAATAAATACATTTTTAAAATGTGTAGGATCATTACGCGATAGATTGGCGGCGAGGGATTCATAGACTTCCTATATCTAAGTAATGTTTTTTATTAAACTTATTTTTTGCAAAAAAATGTGTACAAAGATGAACACATCTTTACTGATCAATTATGAGAACGCCTAAACCGGTTTCAATAAAAGATGAGACAATAAAAGATAAATAAAAAGACGTAGGATTTGTAGTACTAGTACTGAAGCATTTTGTTTTATTATTCTTTAAAATATTTATTTATTGATTTCAATCCCGATTCTTCGTATATGACTGTTTTACTGGCTAGCATAAAGTAAGTTAGTCTTAATACGCGTCAACGTGTTAGTGTCCATCATAAAACTATGTATTGTTTATCGGCGCCCTAGCTAAATGAAATTTGCAGTGTAAAATAAACACTTCATAAACACCGGCAGTTGTTACCGTTAGTATTTTGTAGTAACATCAGTAGTATTTTTAACTGGAAACTGTAAAGTTTTTTTTAAATCTATTTAAAGTCGAGGGGAAACATTTTTGCTTCAGAATTTTTTTTTCTCAGTTATGAGTTACAATTATAGAAATTATAGTTATAAGAAAGGGCTATTAATCAGCTAGTATGTGGAAAAAGTCGTGCTCGTAACTCACATAGTTACGCGCACAAAACCCCGATTATACTTTAAAGTTTAAAAATTTTGCTAAATTTTTAAACTTTAGAGTAAAAGTTTTCAAAAAAAATTCAAAATCTCAAATAAGTCGAGGACTACTGAAAATCGGCGAACATACATGGGGATTAGATCGATAAGCACTGAGGTAACTCCCTGTCACCGATTATCCTGTGATCGTGATACACCCTGTATATATATTTTTGTTTTATACACATTTATTAGTCAGGGGATTTTTAAATTATTAATTTAATTTTTATCTTAATATAAATATTAATATAGTAATATGTAGTAGAAAAATCACGCAAATATTTGAATGTTTATTAAGCGTTTATTTATTGTAATTTAAAAACAGAATTACTTTCGTACAATAATATTAATAGCTGGACTCATTATTCTTTTTGCTATTTTGTAATACACCGGATGGCTCGGCGCAGCATAAATAAAATTCGAGTGGACCGAAAAAAGCGGCCCATGGGTTATCGTGTCGATATTCGTGCCGGTAGTATAATCAGCGCTCGTTTCGTTTCGTGATTCACCGGACGTAGGACGAGCGCGGGGGGCAGGGCGCGGTAGGGCCGGAGCGGCGCGCGATAGGGCGCGGCGGCGGGGCGCGGGGCGGTGCACGCTGCAGCGCGAGGTCGTCGCTCGCTCGCGCCGCGTACTGCCAGTCGGGAGCGGGATGCGGTGACGTAAACTGCATCGGCGTGAGCCGCGAACGTAGTGTAGGACGGGACGTGTCGTGATCGTATGTTTCGAGTGCGTGCTTTGAACGTTCCTGTGTGACTGTGCAAGTGTCTCTTTTTTTTTCGACGACGCCCCCGCTCTTCACTACGTGGGCTGCTGCGGCCAACTCGGCCCACCCTGGATCCGAGGATCCCCGAAATGGTGAGTGCGGTCGAAGCTCCCGCTCGTGGTTTGTTTACGTCGGCCCTCGTGCCACCTCTCTCTCACGACCTGCCGCCCGTATCCCTGCGTCGCGTTCGCACGCGACTCGTTCTATTTTGTTTTGTTTTCCGAAATGCAGACACCTACGTCGACGGCTTCGAAGCTGGTCCCGTCGGGAGGTCTCGTTTTTGTTTGTGTGCATGGTTTGTGTATTTTTTTGTAGTGTATTTTCGCAGGTAGTCGGTCGAGCGATCCTCTCCCGTCGGACGGGTCGGGTCGCGGCCGAGATGCGACCTGCGACAAGATCGCGACGGGGGTAGCGAAATCGCGGGGGCGAGCGATGCGTGTGCGACTCCGGCTAGTAAATAATGAGCTCGGTGTCGCATAAAATGTAGGTCGGTGGAGTGTGGCCGCAACGCTGCCGCTGCACGCGATGCCGTGCCTCTCCCTTCGCCTAGCGCCTAACCACTGCCAGCGCACATTATGCATCGCCGATGCATCCGCTCCATTGTTAACTCAACACACGTCGGTACCTGCTACGTGCACATATTGTAAGTAACGGCAAGTATAACTTTCTGGTCATCATGTTATCGTCAATCAATATCTCTATTGTTACTTCATATTAAACTATGAGCATATTTTGGATCTGATGTAAAATACATAATAAACTTGTTAAGAAAATTCCTTAATTTAGTACCATCATTGAGTACCCTTCGGCCCTTTCCAATAGAAAGTTTTAGCACTTCAATAAGCGCGTGCTTGTACGATTCGACATCTCTCTGGTGACTCTGGCTCACTCACGTAGACGCACGAGACTCGTGGTCTAAGTTACTCACGCAATGAGTACTATCTGTATTGTCATAATTATTACGTACGAGCGCAGGAAAATCTGTGAGTCATATTATGTCTACATAGCCGGTGGATGTTTTCGCGCACTTTTATCCGCGCGTCATTGGCCACCAGACCGGTAGCGCGACTGCGGCGATATGCTTGGAAACCTAATGAGTACGGCGATTACAATGAAATGTATAATTACTCGGTTTCCTCTGGGAAAACCGAGCCTCTTGCTTGACGAAACATGAATTGTTAAGTGTATTTCGATTACAGGTATGGTGACACGGGGATTTTTGTTACGATTTTATCGTTCACTCGCGCTGTTTCTAAGCAATAAAATCCATTGAAACCTTATCGGAATTTACGTTTTACTCGTACTTTTATTGCATAAACCTTTGTTATCGCGTTATCTGGCGATTTATTATGATAATAATAAAGAATGGTTGTGTGTATCGGTCGCGAACCGGTCCGCACATTATCTACGCATCGCCGCTATCTGCTTCCAGTAACGGTATCCTCTCTATATCCCTCGACGTTGGACTCGCTCGGCTCGTTTCGCAAACTCGTTCGTTCGAAAACGCCTAGGCCTTCTCTTCTATTTTAACCGGAAACTACATTATTCAATACTACATTTGAATTTGACATTATAGTCAAAAGTGGACATGCTCATCATTTAGTACTTGTCTTTACTAAGAAAAACGAAATAAATTTGGCGTTTCTTAGACATATTACTATTCATAAATTCATAGTACGGACGTTTACGGACATTTGCGAACGTTCCATCTAAATCGTCAACAATTTTAAAAGGAACCTATTGCCGTGCAATAACTTACAACATTGAATTATTATTCAGCCGGCGGTTTCGTGGAGCGAGTTCCTGTCCAAGTTGAGAAGCGGAGTTGTTTTAATGGGCCTATAATGGCGGAACATTTGCAAGTCAGCTGGCGTGCAGCTAGAAATAGGCTTCTGCTCCTCGGACATGGGTCGTGTGTTGGTAATGAATGCTATGTAATCGATAGAGCAGCTTGCGGTGGCGCGTGCCAGGGGCAGGTGTAAGCCGGCTGCCACCGCACCTGTCAAGGCATCAGCTGCGTCTTATGCTAGGCCTTTGTTTAGTCGAACCATTCGCAATGCATTACATATAAGTAGAATGGAGATATGGTATAGCTATGGAGTATAAGTTATTCCAACACATTGCCTTTTGCCATACGTAATACCTTAAAAAACGTTAGCGTTTGGAACTCGTTTCCTGTTTTGATTATTTGCGTAAAATAGGCTTGCTCGGTTTCTGATCAAATCATTCATTACATAATATTATATTAAAGGGTCATTAATCTATTACCATATTTTATGATTTAACACTCCTGTTTCTTTACTAAATATGTTGGTAATTGAACACGTGGTTTAGTTATGTCATGTAGTCCATATTAGTTGGTGCAACTGCGGATATGATGAACACAAAAAGTGTTCTGTTTGTATATTAAATTCGACCAGGAATGCTGGGCAATTATATTTCTCTTATCAATTATTTTATAATGTGTATTTTTCATAAACTTTTGGAAAATAGGTTTTAACGCAGTTTGAGTCTCCTTTCGACTTTTATTAAGTTGTAGTATCTACGCGTTGAACATAGTCCGTATACCCAGAAGAAAATTAAAAAACATTACTTATTATTAATTATAATATAATTGCGGAGTTACAAATCGAAATAGATTTCGGGCGTACCTTTGTATGGAGACAATATTATATTCGTTCGTAAAGTCGTTCGCGTGAATTAATCGTTACATTGTCACGGTTAAACTATAAAATAATTAAACACATCACGTACAACCAGAACGTGTCACAAAATATTTCTGGAAAATTGAGCATTGTTTTACTCGTTTATTGTGTTCACCGAAATAATCAATTCTTTTGCATGTAAATTGCTTTTTAGCAGGACAAAAGGAATATGTTATAAAAAACATTTAGTTATCGTGAGATTCGTGAGCTTGTAAGACCGTAAATAAATTGTTTTGTGTCGAGTCGTCGGTGTCAAAGCCCTGCCAAGATGTTCTGGAGTAGGTTTCGCAAATGGCAAGTTTTACGAGGGCCGGTTATTTACGCGGCGGTCGGCGCGTGCCGGGCTCGTATTATGTAGGCGTGCAATTAACTTGCAGATGCAACGGCACTGACCTTGCGCCTCATAACATTCTAGAATTTTATTTGCCGTCCTAAACTCGTTTATACGCTAGCTTTGGAAAATGTTTACTCAATCGTTTTCTCATACATTACTCATGTGGACGGCTGACCTTCCATTAATTCTGCATCTACGTAACCATAAAATAGAAATTCTGGAATATATTTGACTATTCTCGAGTTCCCAGGAACGCTTTACATCGGAAACATGAATAAATCGGCGCATTGCTTTTAAAATACCATCATTCACAAACTGGCTACGAGTTACGTGACAATAGCTACGTTATTTAATATGCGAGGTTGTGGGATTATGTGAACTCGGCCGGCACATAGCAACAGAATAGCGGAGCGAACCGGAATGGGACAGCAATTTACATGTTGAAGTTCTCATGTGAGATCGACGGCTAGCGGTACGCACTCGACGATGTAAATTAGCCTGCAATGGGATGGCCGGGCCCGGCGGTGAGTGCGCAGAGAGGACGCGGTCCCCGACCCTAGCAGAGGAGTGCATCTAAGCAGGGCCACGGAAAATGTGCGGGCGGGGCGGAATTTCCCCCTTTCCCCCCTTCCGCGTGCCCCGCGTCACGTACGCACTGACGGGCCCTTCCACGCATGTAGGATTGCCTCGGAGAGGGCCCGCGCGCGCACCTACCGCCTCTATCGAGTCGTCGGTTAAGGGCGTATGCGTTATTAGCTCACCCCGCCACCCTCCGCACTTCCTCCTCCACCCCTTATCCCGCATTTTGAGATCGGCGTCTCGGCCGGGCCGGCGCTGCTATTCCCTACCCCTCAGTTTTGATAGCCCAGAATTACCGGCTCGAGCGCATCGTACAATTTTTATGTTTCTTCCAAATTATGTAGGTCGGAACGAGTGTTAGGAGCAGGGCTAGCGTTATGGTGACGGCGCGCGGTCGTCGACACTAACGGATCGCTATTTATACCTGCCGCGTAGTGCACCGGAACTGGCTCGGTGCACTCGCTGCAACCGTCTTCGTTCTGTCAATGACCTCCTCAGCATTCGAACATTTCCTGCACCAAATGTTTAATAAACACGAACAAAGAACTTGCGTTTAAATATTGTTATCGAAGTTTTGAGGTGACATTGTCGGTTTATCTGTTTAGATGTCTAATAGTCATAGGTTAGAGGGCTTTGGTTGCGAAATGTTATGTGGTAAGAGGGTGCCCTTCGGCTTTGTTTGGGTTGCGTCAGAATCCGCCTACATCTGTAGGGCCGCCACCCACGTAGGACATGGAACTGTGTCAAGCAGCCTGCCCTAGTTTTTATACTGACTAGAGTTTTTGTTTTTACACGTGTGAGCACCAAACGCTTTTTATGTTTTCATACTGCGAGAAAAACGTTTCCGCGCCACTACCTTTGAAATGTTTATCATTCATTTTGCTTTACAATTATTGTTATCGAAAACAATGTGTAGAACTTTTTACTTATTTTTCAACCAATTAATCTTTATCATACATAAACATGTAAGAAATCAGGTCACAACACATTGCAATGAAAGTAGGTCACTAACATTGAATAGCGACGCTACCAAACACTCTTTTTATGAAAATATCTACGCTAAATTGTTTAATATACATAGTCATTGGATATTAAGTTTAGCGTAGAACGCATTAGCATATCGCGAATATTAAGAATTTAAGTAAATTCTCGCTTCAGTGGGTGTTCTGATAGAGGCCGGTTGCGTCATTGATATCGCGCTGTATCAGCGGGTTTGCGGAGTGGTTCCGCGAGCGATGGCCGCTGCGGAATTTCCGCGAAAAAAACCGAACGTCACGCCGCGTCACCGCGCCGCGACGTCACACGCTGCAAGGCCGCGGCCACATCTCGACTACCCGGTTACTACATATGATCACAATTATTATACCATCACTGTCATTCCAAATGTAACCTATATTTTCATCATCCCTATTGTTCAGCCATTTATTAAAAATACAGTTTCTAGATTATGTCACAGAAAAACAGCTCATACCTATATTCCGATAAATTTATTCAATATCCAAATTTAATCAGCCGGAAAAGGCATAATCCGCAGCTGCGGACACACTCGGCGTTCAAACGCAAATGCCCTGGATTTGTTTTTCTATCCTGTTGTTGGAATTTGAAATGTTATTTCTTGTCGTCTAGGGGTTTTTCCTAAATATTCATTGAAGCATGACGTCCTCACGTTATTAGCAATTTTCAACAATGTGTAAATTAATTTATCTCCAATTCACACTTGAAATTGGCTGAATCTCGACAGTATCACCTATCACATTTGTGGATAAGAGTGGAACTACAGAGGCCTGTTCCCCAGTAATTTATTCAATTCATAGTATCAAATATTTGTCGAATTACTAGTTCAAAATACATAGAGTGACGAACGATACAGGTGTGCTGATCTATAATAAATTCGGTTAATAAATTCTTTAGCGTTGATTCACGATTGTCGAGAGTTAAAAATTCTTGTAGACACACATTCACGCTGCATGCGTACGTAATTACCGTGCACGGTGTTTCTCACGGATGTCGATCGGTACTTACGATCTAGCCGTCACCGTACCACGTATGTGTGTACAATGAGCATTAGAAAGCGGCCAGCTCGCCGCAAAAAGGGAGCAGTGGAAAGGGCTCCGTTCCGAATGCTTCGCTCGCGAGTCTTGCGACATGGTGTTACGTCATTATTGAACGATAACCTCTCCCCGCGTCCCATGGCCCTACCGTGCTCGGCTCGGACGATGTGCGTGCGGCTAAGTATTCGTGCACGTATGTGTGCTAGTGCCCTTTACATTGTTTGACGAACAATTTCTATGACGTTGACGATGCTCTAAAAATTTTCACAAAGGGTTCAACCCCTTCTAAATGGCAATGTTAGGGATGGGGCACAGTTTTTAATTCTGCTGCATGTAAATAAGTATTGGACTTGTTAGGACACTTGTGTGCCGTGAATCGTGGGGAAGTTATCAAGGGCACTCTATCGTTTGTAATGTAATAATAGCGCAGAATGTTCAGCTCTTTGCGTGTTAGGGGAAGTTCATTTTGCATAATACCATGCATGACTTGCTTTAAGTTTTGGTGCTTATAAGTATTACGTGTCGTGATAGTGATGATTCGTTCCCTCGGCCGCATGGAAGCGTCTTATCTTTGTATCACACGTGGCGTACGTTTAGGAAAGAATTTGATTACGTATGTTTAATTAGCACAAAAAGTAGTTCAAGACCGCTCGTTATTTAACGATGAGAGCACAATGCACATCTGTCGAGTTTTACAATCTTGTAAACAATCGTGAATGCAGGCGGTTTCATTTGGACGCGAGTGAAGGAGCCGGTTCATACAAAGCGAGGAAGGCTGTAGGCATAATTTGCGGACGCAACGGTTTTTGTGAGCGCTACATTGTCTATGCAGTAATAATGCAGAATGCATCTGCAACGAGCGGCTCACTTCCTCATTGCTCGACCTCGCTGTAACTATGCGCTCTACACAAATATCTTTTCCTACACACAGTAACAGATATTTATGATGTGGAGTACACGTATCTTACTTACAGTCTGCCCACTTATCGTAGTCGTATGAATTATTATAAGATATAGGTGTGTAACAATATCAATATGTTATCAATATAATTTATTAATTCTTAAAAAATTACAGCAATACTATTGAGGCTATAGTGAAACGAGTCTAAATATTTTCTTTTAGTACCAATAAATCAGTTACCATTCTGTTTTAATACTATATTTTATTGTCTCTAAACTGGTCATAAAAGTTATATTTGGCAACGCATAAAAATGTTAATTTAGGCTAAAAGGTGTCTTTACAAATTTCACAATCACTCTTAAGAGTTAAGTGAAGGTTATCAGGGAACAGTTTTATTCTAATGAATAATGCATGAAAGTGTATTTAAAAACACTTACCTTGCATAATGAGTAGGTACCTGAGAGTTATAACATTATTTGCATTACGACCCAACCCTAAAATCCGGTTGGAATTTGTGAATCTTGTCTTTGGAACGACTGTAGAAATACGTTAGATTGAGTAAAATATTGAATAAAGCTACGATTATTTTAAACATAGAATTTCCTAGGATAAAGTAAGTGGTTTTCGCAGTCAACCTACAGGTCTAAAGTACCGTAAGGATGGCCTGAACGTGCCGAGCTGCGGGGTACAGTTGCTCTAAGTGGAATAACCGGCTTATCTCTAATGTTTCCTTACTTTGTTACTTGTTTGTTACTGATTTCAATAATGTCGCAACTGCAAGACACGTTTGCTATTATAATTCTCAGCACATCGTCCATTTCTGCGGTTCTAATCTTCGTAAAGAATGTTGCGTGATTGTTTTATTAACAAACGATCGTAAATTCACAGAAACGTTAAATATTTCCCTTTTTGTAACGTAATGTTACATAATAAGAATTCGCATTATGACTGAATTTACCGAGGCATGTGGGGGCACGATGTGCTAATTGACTCGAATTACATGCGCACCATATAATGAGACCAATATATTCATAGGTGTTACAGGAGATATATTTCACGGATGTAACACCACAAAGCAAATATTTCACTACGGCTAAATAAGGCCACTTTGTTCGTGTAATATAAAAATAAAATGTAATTATTCGTTTCCTGTGAAAACTCGAAATACCAACATCGGATACAGGTCACGGCAATTCATTTCGAACAAGAGTACCAACCTCGGGGTTGGAAATAGTTTGCTTATAATCAGAATACATCGCATACGAGAGCATCGCGTGTATGTTGGTGTGTACGCATAAGTGGTAGTTATCGAAACGTATGAAAGTAGGTCAGCTAGTATGACGCCAGCGATAAACAAGCCCTCGCCCGTTCATTATCAATTTTCTGCAATGCACGAAACAGCTGCCATAATGTATGTTACGCTATCAACATTTAGACATGTATTTCTAATTACCTAATTACATAAAATGTATTTAGTCTTCAGGCTTATACTTACACGGGGCGTTCCGTCTTCGACCTAAGTATCTCCAATGTAGCAAACTAGCAACGCATCTGTGATCTACTTCAGGTAGATGTTTCTATTTAGAATCGGTTCCAGATGTGCATCGGCGACAGTGTCTATTAACATCTGGTGTACGTCCGTTTCCACTTATGTCATAAGAAATCATAAGAGGAGATTTTGGAACGCAGCAACTATCACTTTTGAAAATTGAGAAAAAAGTCATAAGGACTACTAACGTGACAATTGCAGTGCCAGTTTAGCTAGAAATAGAAATGATAAAACACTATTGGATATAATTATATGAAATTTATTTTTGTTGTAGTCTTATTTGTCTTATTCTTGGATAGATGTTGCGTCACTAACCACTTAACATGGGATGCAATACAGGCAACTTTCTTATACGTACACCATAACAAAAGGATCTGAAAGGAGTAGACGGGGCTTTGTCTAAAACGTAGGGTACGTTGGAGCTAACTTTGCTATTCACAAAGCTTAATACAGGTTGAAAGCTTGCAAGTTGGAACTTGTCCAAGCCCGAGGTCAATGTTTTGCATTACTAATTATAATTTCACAAGGATTTCTACTGTTGTCAGACAATGTTATTGTAATAATCGAGTAAAGAAGTTTAAGCTTAACGAGTTTGTTGCTTTTAACTAATTATTTTCTTTGTCTTTTGCAAAATATATAAACATAGTCTTGTATATTTTAAATATAGTTGTAAAATAGTATATATCATCTCAATTATTGTATTTACATTAAATAAAACTGCTTTATAATGTACAATCCTATTAATGATCTTAAGACAAGTGATATTGCAACATCATTAATGCATCTGTAAATAAATTTAACAGTTAAACAAACTTTAACGAGATCCGAACGCACAATAATTAAGAAACAGTTAAAAGCCTGTAATTTAGTATTGTCCAATCCAAGAGTGGTTTATTATTAACACGCCAGGTGGAGAGCTGTATATAAACACATTAACAAAAATTTACAATCGTAGCCGACGCATCTTACGTTCCTGTGTTGCATACGTGTGTGCGTGGAGCTGGGAATAACAGTAAAATTATTTTCTCATAGTTATCGCCTAGTGATAGAGTATATTGGAGAAACTGTTCTCTGTTGCCGTTGTATTTCTAAATATGCGTTCACAATACATTTCGTATAAACATTCCCAATGTAATGAACTCAAACGAGGAGTGGTTCGTATCACGTGTTTGTGTAGAGAAAAATCAATGATGCCTGTTCGTTGTTGCTATGTTATTTTCTCTTGTTATCTGTTAACCAACTGAAATGATCGTTTGAATATTTTAGTTACTGATGATAATTTAATAGGTAGTGGGTAGTAGGTAGTTGATCTCTGTTTTATAGCTACGTTTCGTCACGGGCTCTTGTGATTTTCTTTACGACGAACATAAATAACTGTTATTTTTTAAATACACTTGTCTTAAGTCGTTCTTTCACATAAATTAATGAATAGGCATTGGGTAAAGGCGGATTCTTCCGGCTGTAATGTCTGTCCATTTATTTTTAGATTTTTATTGCCTGCTTCTTAATCCTTTAAGTCGTTAAGGTAACTTGTTATTTTCTCAGATGTTGTAATCGTTAGTCCGTAAGTCCTTATAAGTGGTTTTCTCATGCCTATAATGCTCTATGCCTCTCTTGAAGTGTTATGTGTAACGCGTAACCTTCTCGTTGCTAAGTAGGTATAGTAGTTGTAGTCGGAACTATGCATTTGGCTCTTGTGCACGTGAGCTGTGATGCAATCGCGTATTCAACATAGCCTGAGTACAAACCACCTGACCACATTGCATCACGACCTCGGAACAACGGCAATAGAATGCAACGCAAACTGCATTTGCGCCAATGCTACGCGCATTATGCCCGCCTAGTACCTTCTGGCGTAATGTCAATGTAATAAATAATATATTATGTTATTCGAAGCTGTGCCCAACGTTTTGCTTCGCGTTTACAGTCTGCTAACGTACGTGCCACTTTGTATACCTCCATCACATGATGACTATTTAAGTAGACCTTTAACTTTATGTACTAGACTCCATGTTTCCAGACAGAGTGTAGCATGCTTATAATCTAGTTCATAGCCCTCGTCCTTATTAAAATCAAATATGCACCGATTTGTTTCCTAGACAATAATATTTTCAGCATTATAAAATATTATACTGTAATAGTGGCACCATTACTATATAGTAATCAATTGCATTATTTTATTTTACCAACAAGTAACAACAATTATTCAGTAAAAAATAAAGGTGTAGTCAAGGTGATGCGCGTGCAAGAATAATGTAATTTATGCGCATTGCATAATTGCTAGCATGCTTTCTTTATGAGGAAATAACTTCCTTGAGCATCAATTGATATTATCTCAAATATCTGAGCAATTCAATTATCTGAGCAATTCAAGAACGGAAGAAGTATATTTCCTGCTCTATTTTAGAAACTGCTTTTATAAGCTCCATGTAAAAATATTTATCTTGATTAGCGATTCCGTTTGCAGGCGAAATATACCGAGCCCTGAAAGCTTTCCTTCTGTTTGACCTCGGCTCTTTCGCGTGACCAGGTCAGTCTCGAGTATCAATACCCCGTGTTAATAGGGAAGTGGGTTATTATTACGCTTAACTAACAATCATTCCCCTTTGGCCGTCGCCGTGGGAAAGTCCATGGCGTTCAATATTACCGTGGAGGAAGTAACCGAGTAGACTGTATTTCTTCTTATCTATGAAAAATTACATTGCAAGCTTAAACAGAAACGTGTCATGAGAGTTGTCGAGCAGATCGGTTTTAGTTCAGGTTTGTTTTAACATTCTGATTAAATGTAAACAAAAACTTAATTCATAAGTTATCATAATCATTGTTTTTTTTTTTACTTAACAATTTATCTCATGTTGCGATTTTTATTTATAAGCAATTCGCAGACCCAAGCGTCGCGAAAATGTTTATGCTATATTCAAGCTGTTTTCTTAGGTGTGGACAGGGCTTTAGTACAAGATCGATTTGCTTGACAATGATAAGAAAGTGTTTGAATTTCTCCAGGAGTCCATTCAGTTGGTAACACGTCTGCGATACCGGCGTATCGGATCACGTGCCGGCGCACCTAGCGACAGCTCACAGCTTACTTCAGTTATGTAAAGTGCGATGCTATGACGAACGACGAATGAACTCTATAAATAGCGGTCGATCCGTCCTTGAGCCGCCGCGAGTCAGAACTAGGTCACGCCGAGCTGCCTCATGGCGGTTCCTCCCCCCACGCCCGCGCCCCACCACCGGCACAGCTACTCGCTAAATGACTCAATTACTTCCACATTCCACACTTCCTCATTCATTGTAAGCCTTTCTTTCAATTACGCCGAAATCACGTTGATTTCGTTAATCAGTCATAATCGTATAAGGAACCTCTTACTCAAAGTTAAGATCAAAATTTCTTTAGCAAATAACATTCAGTCAATACCCAACAATAATCTTTATTTTATAACGTCGGATACGAGCTTGAAGCGAGATTTCGTGTGTATTATATAGCAATGTGCCCATGCATAATTTGGTTACCTGGCTGTAGGGAAATTGATCCTCGTTTGCAAGCCGGCAGGTAGCGACCCCGGATTATATCCCGTCCCCGCACTATACATTAAATAACCGGGGTTTTTGCAGGCCTTTTATCAATATCTTGATTATAACAAAATGAAAATTTTACCACGCTTTTTGTCCGCTTTAGTTAAGCATTGTTGAACATCTGATCCTTTGTCTGGAAATTGTTTCGGTATTATTATACAGTACGACGGGTACGTTGATAAATTGTTCTCTAAAGACTGCTTGCGGGGTAAGCAATTTGTTGGTGTTATTATGCTATACAATATTCTTGAGATATTTTAAATGTATTAACGGAGTTTGTTATAGCAATTTGAAGGGGAATAGATTTTGAAGAAGACACAAAATCAGGCGCTGATATAAAAGAATAGGAAAATTCCTTTCTCAGTTTGCTTGACATCAATTATTAATTGAAATACCTGTTGTATATCTAAGGTACTTTGTGTACTTGTCCAAGGTTCTTACAACAAAGGGACTCCGAGTGACATCATGTGTGTAATGCAATGTATTTTATTTATCATTGTATGATAGTTTTCTCATGGTCCAGTGAGTCATCATTAGTTGGTCATGCGGTTGTAACGGATATTGCATTAGAATGTTCCTCCCCTTGATTTCGTTTCGCTTTCTAACTCTGCTTCCTCTACACGATTACGTTTCTTAACATTAATCTTTCAAAAAAGAAATCTTAAAATATTATTTGATATATTTCATAACGGTGGACTTAATAATGTTCTTAAAAGATAATAGTTAATGTACTTAAAAGATTGTCACGTTCAAAAAGTTCGATGCATATAATAAGAATACTACCAAGACTTGGGAAGCAATATTTTCTTAAGGCTAAAAATTGTTTAATGTTGACATGATTACAGCAAACATGATTTTCGAAGAATTCCAGTTGTAATAAGATAATTGGGTACTATTACTTACTTTCTTGGTATTTTAGAAACATTTACAGGACACAACGTGTTTATAAACAATAGAACCGGTATATAGATTTTCAAAGTAAGATGCCAGTTATTTATAACTGCAATAAAGCAGTCGAGATATTGTATGCCACTTTATGTTCCCATCGGCCTTCGACGATTACCTGTGCTTTAAGCTCTGATTCTAGATATTACGCACTGCGTTACTCACCATATTACATTCTTGAGCGTAATGGGTATTCGCTCACATGCGATATTAAATATTCATTGCTGTTATACACGAGTAAATTTCTTAGACTAGAGGTTCCCAATCTCTTGGTAATCATTGACAGTTTAACATTTTTAGCTTTAAATCATCAAGTATTTGACTGTCCAATTTTAAACAAATATATGAAACGATATAACATTGTTCACGAGTACGAGTGGTATTCAGAACTTCGCAGACCACTTCTAGTGCCGCCGCAAACCACTGGCTCAGAAAAAAATATAAGCCTAGACGACTCTGATGAAAATATACGTATTTATGCTACTTTAACTAGCTGTTGTCTGGGACTAGGATCCCACGTATAAGGGATTAGATGTAGAAAAGAGACGGCTATAGATCTTCTCAGCTTTGTGATTGCAACCCCTTTGCACCCACCCCACTGTATTAAGTAGGAATGTGTTGTATCGGAGATGTTATCAACAATGTTACAGTCGACTGTTCGCTTCTACTGTGTATTAAATTATTAATGTAGTGGATTCTTGTTCTTCAGATAGACTGACCTTTATAAAATAGCAATCTGCAAATAGGATTGAGCATCATAGAAGTTTATATTCTAGCGACACTAAACAGTATTTTTTATTATTTACTTCTTTGGACCTCTCCTGTTTACAATACTTGGATAATTAGAAATCCAATTTAGGACATAATTATATATGTACAAAATGTTTCTTTTGCAATGTCTGTGATATTCATCCCGACTATGGGACGCTTCGCTGTGTGTGATCCGAGAAGCACTTGACCGCATTTTTCTCTAATTTAAATTTTATTGGGGTCTAATTCGTTTCATAATTCCATTTGTAGATATGCAAATATTGTAGTTTCTTATAGAACTAAAACCGGAAAGGCACTTATCAAATAAATCACCTCAAATACAATAAAATATGCAAATGCACTAACTATAAAATGAAATGTACGCACAGAATCAATTTATTATCACGTTCAAACGGTGCTTATTTCCTAACATTCAAATAATTTCACAATATCTGCAACAAGAATAACAAGATACAAGTTTCGCAGTATTGATCACTTACAGTGGTATTATTTCAAGTTGACTCCCATTTATCGCCGGCTCGTGGGCGTGGAACACAAACTGGTTCCTGATATCAGACAATGACCACAGAGTACACGGCGTTATCACAGCGCCCTTCACAGCATTTCGAACGGTGTATGAACTGTGGAATATATAATAACTAACATAAGCAGTGTTGAACGTGAAATATGTTTTGTCCTAACAATTAAATGTTTCGGTCGAAAAATAAACAAATAGTTGAGTCTTTGTAAAGCAATTTCTATTGTGTATCCCTATAACCAAAGAGCGGCCGATCATTTATGGCTAACAATATTTCGTGGAACGTATATTTTTTGTAACAGCTTTGTGAAAGTATTGTTTGATTTTCACAGAAATTAAGTAGGTATTTGCTTCTGATTTCATGTTAAAGTTGGGTTTCAAATTCAAATTTCAAATCATATTTTTTCTTTTTTAATCTTTTATTTTACTATGAATAATTGGTCCAACAAACAAACAACCAATCCAAAAACTACTGTTCATAAATAAGGTAATTCTGACTTGAATTTGTACACTTTCAAACTTTGGTTTCCAAATTTTCCAACATACATGGGTTACACAACGCTTGGTGATCTGAACACCCATTTTCCATTCCACTTTATTTTTCTTATCCATAAATGTGTACAACTGGAGAAACATGTATTCAAATCCTAGTTGAATTCAGATGCATTATTATGCACGAAGTTTGTCTGACACCAAAATTAACCAAATTTAAAACTTTGTTTACATTTTTTTTTACTAGCATTATAGCCTTTTTTCGGTTCAGTTGCATTTTCGGTTGCATTTGTGATTTACTGGATCGCGATATATGAAAAATTTAGTTTCTTTTAGTCAAGGCACATTGTCCCCGTAATTAACAATTAAATTGAACTATATATTAACGTTTATACAAAATATAAATGGACTTGTATTGCGTTTAACAACACGTGGAATATTGTGAAATATACGTCAATCATTCCTGTTAAGTATCTTGTACGAACTTGTACATAGTTTTCTTGATATAAATAATTAAAGCGGAACTGTGTATTGTTTGTAAATTGTTTACGTTAAGTCCATTACGTTTGTTCTAAGTTCACGTGTAAACGGCAGCGCGATAAACATGAGCCGCCGGCGAGCAGAAAAATAGGTCAAGTGCGACCTATGCATTTAGTATCTAGACTTTTTCATGCGCTACTTTGAAATCAGATCACACGGATAAAGGGTAAAGGTATAAACGATATTTTTCATGTCGTTTGTATTTTTTTTATGTTTTTTGAGATTGGTATAGTTAACGAGTATAGGTCAATCTTAACTGCACCTACCTTGTGTAACTAAATTGTACCTACTGTCCTAAGTTTAACAACTTTAACAATAATTAGGAAGTGTTGAATAAACTTTTATTGTGTTAGATAAGTACATCATAATATTGGTATGGGTAGATATGGTTAATGAAAGTACAAAATTCTTTGTGTTAAATATTTATTTTGTTACAAATAGCAGTTAAATTCATTGTTGTTGGAAAACTTATGACAAAGAATTTTCGTAGACTTTTAACTATTAGTCATCGGATAGTTAATAAATCATATTCACTGACCTGGTTTGCTTGTGACTATTATTCACATACACCTTGATCGTATGTTTCACTTTTTAATATTTTTGAGATCGATTCAGTGATAAAGTAACTTTCGCAATCTTTTCTATGACATTGTTTCTGTTTATTACGGATTGCCATAGCGATTATCCAAGAGTCAAGTAGAAGGGACGTGGGATCCGTACGAATTTCAGACGGCGGCGACTAAAACGTAATGTAATGGTCGTTTAACTCGTGGCACATACATAGGTACGTAATCCATCATAAAGATTGATACGAGCGCCCTGTTCGCGTCTCACGTCGTTTCCGCATAACCTGCAATTTAACTATGGGTACCTACTGGGATTATGCATGCAAAATTAGCATGTTGCATAATTTTCAGTATTCCTTTGTAACGAGTTTTTCGCCGTCCTTCATAACTCGAACTGTAAATATAGAAGATGTCTATTCAACGTCCTTGGCCTTGAAAAACTTTCCCTTAACAAATATCTAAAGAAATTATATGACCTTAAATGTCCTTCCAAGTATTCATAAAATCGATAACCTTTCTGCTCTTGCAAGTTCATTGGCATTGGCGACAAGTTATAATCCAGTAAGTTCAAAGAAAATAAGAGAAAAACGGAAATTGTACATCTGCTTATTTGGCGGTCTATTTACGCAAAAAGAATCTAATTTTATCGTTCATTACATAAACGAGCTAACTTCATGTTATCCAACGTTTAACTCGTAAAGCTTTGTCGTCAAGTTCTGAAAAAAGATTTCTTCAATGGTCTTTTTAATACTTTTTGTTACTAGGTTGGTGAGTGAGTTACGTTTTATAAACTTCGACGTTGCGTGACAGCGAACAATCATTATTCCGCCGGTGGAGAAAATTAATGCGTTAAAGAATTATCTATATAACGACGTTTGTTGTATTATGTATGTCGAGCAATCGCTTCGAGCGACGCGGCGGGTGAAAGCTCTCATCGGGTTGTGTGTGTGCGTGTGTAATTTTACTAGGTACTGCGGTATCGGTGTGTTCACCGGACGCCACCTGTCTCGCTCCTTTGTTTCGGCTCGCAAATGTCAGCGGAGGTCATCTAAATAAAGGCGTTATAGGCGTCCGAATTGGATCGCGATCGCTGTCTAGACGTTGCGTTGCATCGTCCGATCGATTGCACGAACGAGCCTCAGACGGTCATCGACCCCGCGGTCGCATCGGTGACGTTACGCTCCGGTGGTGCGCTCCTCAATAACCTCACGGATGTTACGGACGCTTCAATTCTGACTCGTTCGGCTCGCTCTACGTTTCTCCCAACCATTTTTTGTCGGCATTCTTCCTTTTTGTACGTTGAGCGACACCTGACAAGTCTATGAACGATCTCAATACTCGAATGTACCTGAGGGGCTCGAATATCTTTTACTTTACCGATTTTATTGACGGTCCTTTCATTGAACCCATAAGACGTAATGCAATCTGCGTCGAAGCTTTACAAATGTGTGGACCGGTTTAGATTTTGGGACGGCTAGGCTGAAGTTATAAAAACTGCCTTTGTCAATATTATTGTGAATTTTCAAAAATGTATTGCGCAAAAAACACCATTTTGTCTGTTAGAGCAATTAAGTTTTACAGCCTGATTTATTTACACCATTATATTTTATGTTTTTATTGTTGTTTACACATTAATGGTTTGCTTTCTTTTGTTTATCTTTATGACTACTACTTTTCTTTGCTTTAGGTATCTACTGTTTGCCAACTGTCTGACCTTACTGGAAGCTAAGTGCAGGACTTAGTAAACAAATCTATTGCGCTTACTTCTGAGAAACGAACGAGTATGGCCTTAAAAGTTTTAATACGAATAAATTGGATGCATTGTTTGTTCGCGGGTCATTGGGTTACTCTACTCGCGTTTTCAGATGTAGACATAACGGACAGCTCATTCCAATGTCCTAGGTCAGTGAGATAGCACTTTCAAAGTGCTAATTATTGGATGCTATTCAGTAATAAATTCCAAAAAAATGGTAAATTACGTCTTTGTCATTCAAAATTCAACGTTTCTAAAAGTCAATTAAATTAACCTTTATTTTCAAAGTATCTTGTATAATTTATTCAAGGTTAAAACTGATAGAATTACTTAGCTGGCCTACGTTCCTCGCTGGTTATGCGTAAATGAAATATCTGCAAGTAGAAATAAGATAACTTAGATAACGAATACTTTTGAGTACACTGCCATGGAAGGGATCTTTAATAACGGTAAAAGTTAGTACGTAGATATTTAATTTCGTTAGTAATAATAAGGTTTTAAAACATTTATATGCTTATTAATGTTTCAAAACCTCCCAGGTTTGGAAGAATATTATTACAGTTCTCATGCCTCTAATAAAGGGTGGGTTGATACTAGTTAGTGGTCCACTCAATATGTCGGAAGTCTTTCAAACACTCACAGACTCCCAATATAGTTTGACAAATAACTTTAACGTGGGACATAAAGACACATTAAAAAAATAGCTACAAGCAGTCATCCATTCAAGTAGAGACGGTTCTTAATTAAGCTAAACGAAAATTAACACACTGTTATCATGTGCCAGTGCCACAGTTGCAACGGTTGTAGCGAAGTGTTAGGTGTTGGTTTTTCCTGGCAGGGCGACGAAGGCGCTCCAGATGGCGCTGTACGTGTCGCCTGGGTTCTCCCGGGCGGCGGACGCGCACCTCCGCCTGGCGCTCATGTTCAAGGCGCGCCGGCACTGGGCGGTGGCCGCGGTGCACTTCAGGCGGGCCCGTCTCGCCCCGCACCAGGACGCCACCTTCACCCGCTTGGAGCTCAGCTTCCACGCAGCTCACCTGCTCGAAGCCCGAGGCCTGCGCAAGGCCGCCCGTGACGCCTACGAGAGACTTCTCAAAGAACCCCAGCTCTCGTGTATCTTGAAGGCGGATGTTTGCAGACAACTCGGTAAGTTACATTTATTTATTTTTAATTTATTCCTAACCTAACCCTATATTGATTTAGAAAATATTGACGGACTTCTCATCCCTCACTCACGGCTCGCGTTCCAAGATAAACACACTTATCACTTATTTGTTTGCGTCTCGAATAGGTCTGATAGTGATTAGTACGTTTTATATCAGATATTACGTATGCGGTCCAAAAAAGACCTCAAATTAGGTGCATTTTATAAATTCGTATAAGGGTATATCGTATAAACACTATTATAAACCGGGTTTTGTGGTTTCCGTTAACGATTATGGCCACCCGGTATGACCTAATGTGATTCCACATAAAGGAGTGCAACATGCAACCGAACAGGTTATCCGCGTATCGATAATGTAGACTCAGGATGGGAAATGAGTAACTAGTTTTCTCGGATATGACTTTAATTTTGTGATAAAATCATTCGGAAAAGAAAGTGTGGCAAGTAAGAGAGGCTTGTCCTTTCGTGTAATAAAAAAAATGTGATTGATCATTACACGGCCCTTGAACTTTAAATTTTTGACAGGGAATATTGGATAGGTTGTCAACCAAAATATCACTTGCACATTGATTAATGGACACTGGAAGTGTGAGGTAATTGGAAAATTTTCATGAAATTGAAATAAAGTGAAAGTGTGTCCGGAGTGTTTTGCATAACCAGTAGTTTGCTTAGACTTGCTAGTTAGAGCGCTAATTAGATTATTTTCCTACTACAATTTGCATCGTATTACCAATTCGTTCTGTGATTGAACTACAATAAATGTAATGCAGAATACCGTGACGAATTGATTACAGAATCGAATAGTAAAACATCTACGCAACAACAAGAGTAAAGTAACGTGCGTAATGAATGCGCAGGTCCGCAAGACAAGTCTATTGTGTTCGCAAATCGCGTGGGTATGCCTTGTTTGCTCGGGACCGGCGCGGAAACTGAATGTAAACTGGTTGTAGGGCTGTACACGATTCATACATACAAACTGGTTTAACTACATACAAAACACCACGGCGGGTATATCAACATCGTTAAAACAGGTCGTGTTTTGGTAAAATATGGACATATCAATTACGAATCTTCAATATTTAGTCTTATTTTATTCGGTTTGGTGAGGTGCGCGGAGTATGGCCGGTTTTATTTTACCCGAATTACTAAAACATGAGAGGAACAACATTGTATTTGAAAGGTATTTGAACTTTACGGGGAATTTAAACAATTCTTATTACAATGCGCGACTAGGCTGACTACGACAACGTACCGTAAAATCGTCTAGGCTAGATTACAAGCGCGAGGTCTAGTGCAGCACTGCGGCAAATTGCCAGGTGATTAGCCGCACGGAGAAAATCGACCGTGTAAATTTGCCCTAAGAGAGAGTAAGATGTTATTGAGTTTGAGTGTGCGTGATAGTATCGCCTCGCCACTACTGTTTACATTATATTAACTTGGCTACGTTCATTGAATGGAAGGTAAAAAGTGGCATGCCTATAAATGCCGCAATGCACGAAGTGAGTTAAACGTGTTTTTTTTGTTTATTTACGTAAATCGCGTGGGGATTGAGCGTTCGGAAGTAAAACGTGTGGGTGAGCACAGGAACGTGTTTTACTGGTAATTAATTAGTGATACAAAAATACATCGGAAAAAACCATACTTGACTATTTTTGGACCAACGATCCGTTACCGAGTGAGGCTCTTTTGCAGGTCAATTTATGTAATGTCAAGTTATTTATCGATATAAATCGTCTACTCGTAAATACAAAATTAGATGTTAAAACGATGATAATGTATTTTAAGAGCTGTAAATTCAATTAACGTAATAATGCAATTTAATACTTGATACACTGACAATATTGTAGAAGTTAGATGATAAAATCTTTCTATCTTCCTTATTAACAGTACAAATATATGGTAGGCCAGCAAGATTTTAGACGCTTAAACATACTGTTTAAGCGCGTGTTTTAAGCGCACAACTAAACTCTGTAAGTTGGTTGTACCACCTTAAGTTAATTAAAACCCCTTGGTTGTAGGTTGGTTGTACCACCGGTGCGCGTCTCTGGGCGAGGCGGCTGCCCGCGCTCGGGCCGCCATCTGGTGTCTCCAGCGCGCGGTGGACGCCGAGCCGGAGTCGGGGGCGGGGCTCTATCTCCTGGGGAGATGCTTCGCTGCCCAGGGGAAGGTGCACGACGCGTTCATCGCGTACAGGAACTCGGTCGAGAAGTCCGAGGGCAATGCTGACACGTGGTGCTCTATTGGGTGAGTATTGTATCACTGTTGGGTCAAGAAAGAAGCCGTATATTTATATACGAAAGTGTCGATGTTTTTAACAATCTGAGTAGTTTGTTACGAGGGGTGAAATCAATAAATAAAAACTAAGCAGATAATACAGTAAAATTATCATTTAATTGTGTGCACAGATTGGAACTGAACCCAGATTCAACAGAATGGTAGATCATTATGTCACGCGAGACAATCTTTATTAACTCAAAGGAAATACGATTGTACTAATTATAATTAGCTAAGTAGCTATGCAATATTACTTAGTGGCACTATAAATAACAAAATAATTATGTCTTGTGTCCATGTCACTACTATAAATACGGTGAACGTCTATGAGTCTATATTACGAGATGCAACTGACAGATACAGTAATAAAGATGATTCATACTATAATACTTCTACCAGGTAATGAGAGCCTAGTCATACAGGGATACTTGAATTGGTACCGGTATGATTGCTGTATGAGTTGGTCAATCAGGATATATTTATGCAAGATGTGTTCATTTCTCAATCGATACAAATCGTGATTAGTGATAAATATGTTGCTACCGTTGTTGTACTTACAGTCACGATATTAGAACAGGATATACTTAGGAATAGTTTAATTAATGTAGGCTTACCTTATAAATAAATGCCTTTAAACTGTTTTCCATCTCTTCACTCTACAGTCTAAAATAATGCGAGAATTACATTGTAATTTTACCAATAGGTTCGCAATTTGCCGGTATCTTTCTATATATGTTCACAGATTATTGATTAAAAGTATCTTTTTTTTTTTGTCGTACGCAGGGTGCTCTACCAGCAACAGAACCAGCCGATGGACGCGTTGCAGGCGTACATATGCGCTGTGCAGCTGGACAAGGGCCACTCGGCCGCGTGGACGAACCTCGGCAGCCTGTACGAGAGCTGCCAGATGCCGCGCGACGCGTTCGCGTGCTACACGAACGGCGGCGCGGCGGCGACCGCTGCGCACGCGGCGCTCCGGCAGCGGCTCGCGTTCCTGCGCGCGCACCTCGCGCACGCGCCGATGCCGTCCGTCACCGGGAAGTTAGTGTTTGTTTGTTTTTTGTTTGTTTGTTTGAGTGTGTGGTTAGGTGGATCGTTAAGTGGAGTGTGCCTTTTTTGGACGTTTCTTCCGGAAGCCATCTTGAAGCAACACAACTGGCAAGGGGATACCGTAGGTCCAGTCCCGGAAGGTTTATTATGTTTTTTATGTCATCTAACAAACAAGCATGGAGTTTATCTGATGGTAAGTGGACTATGCCGCCCATGGACATTTGTAATCAACCCCCAGATAAGATCACGGTCCTACCAGAGGTTAGCCACAGATGCATTGCTACGCTACCCATGACCACGCTCTCCAAACTAGAACACACCGGCGCTGAACACAACTGTTATAAAGCAGAAATAGATGTAGGTGGTGCCGCCGAAATCGAACTACAAAGGGCTCTACCGTTATTAAATTGTATTTAATACTATTTGGCTTTGTATAGGTACATAGGTCAATGATAAAATTCATATTCACGTACCACTTTTCTTCAGATTGAAGTGCAGGCTTATAGCACTATCTATGTATTGAAATAGATTCAACATTACATTTTTATTTTATCGTAATCGATTCAATTAATGAAACTCCAGTAACGTTTATTAACTACTTATGTGGGCGAGGCTGCAGGAAATATATTAGATAACAATCAAGCGCACTTCAACACATTTACGTAAATAATTAAATGATGATGCTATTTTATTGAAATAGAATTATTTCAAACTCAATTACTTCTGTCCGAACTCTTTTTTGCGAGATAAAAATAGCTACAAAATTAAAATATACTAAGTCTTATTAAACGAGTTTATACGAATAAAAGTTACGTCAACCTTTAATTCGTAGACGCTTTTTAATTAGCAGTCTCTATGCAAATATGTACTTGCGTTGATATATTCTACAATTCGGAATATACAGCAGATTATTATAAAAAGTTACACGAGGAAAAACTTTATTCACGGCAGCTGTCGTCTTTGTCAGAATATTAACCTTTTGTAAATTGAGAATTGGTTTAAAAAATTTGGTAAAATCAATGTAGTCAATTTTTAAATAAAATCGAATTTGATTTCTTATGACCCGGATTTGAATTCAACACTTATACTTCGTTGTAACATGTGCGTATTTAAATTAAAATATTTTAAATACTTGGGAAATACATCGCGAAAAATCTTATGCATTGTGTTTTTGTCTATAAGTTCTTTAATTCGAGAAGAGTAAGTATCCAGCGGAGGGACAGTAATGTTAGTAAAACAAACTTGAAGGTGGTATAATTCTATGTAGTTCGACTCCAGCGGTATCACCGCCACATCTATTTCTGTCTTATAACAGCAGTGTTCAGCACTGCTGTGTTTTGGCTTGAAGGGTGTGGTTAGGAAGATATACCCATCCGAGACGTTCCAGCTCAGTCCTCAGGGGTAGCAACGCATCTGTGGTCAACCTAAGGTAGGATATTGATCTTATATAGGGTTGATTACAGATGTCCATGGGTGGTAGTTGTCACTTACCATCAGGTGGACTGCATGCTCGTTTGCTACTAAAAAAAAAACAAGCGGTCATAGTACACAACCATCAAATCGCACCTTTGGAGGGATAAGGGCATGAAACGCAAAAATGACTAAATTGGGTTAAATATGCCAAAGTGAATTTAAAACATCCTACTATCTGGTAGAACAAAATTAGCCGTTCAGTTTGGTTTAATTTCGATATTACATAGTGTCTATTCGATTCGTCCGTTTCTTTTTTTGTCAATATTGGCGCGACAACAACTCAAATCCATGTAGTCAAAAATTGTAAAACATGCACTTTTGCCCTTGTCCCTCCGCAGGTGCGATATGTAAAGTGATCAAATCAGACCGAAAATAGGAACAAGAAGTACCTTGTATTGGTAGGTAGTAGGATTGCACTGTTTGAAATTCTCATCTCCTTCATAAATAGACTGAAGCACCTCAATCTCTTCAGCTTGTTGCTCTGCGTCATCAGACATTGTAAACTAGCTGAAAAATTAACAACCACCTATAATTTGAACTGACTTAAGAGATCATTGAAGCAAAGAAACCACAAATGTACCCAATATACACTAAGGCAGCCATTCTCAGTGTGCTCTGCGGAGCGGTAAGGCTCCGCGAAACCTTTATGCGGCCTCCGCGAGAATACACCCATTAAATTATTTTTCTTTTATTATAGTATACACTTACATTGTTTCATGATTACCTACTATAAAAATACACAATAAGAACGTAACTTTTCCATTCTTTTTTGGGGCTCCGTCAAAAATTTCGCTTTTCAAAAGGGCTCCGCCCATAGATCCATACCGTAGATTTGCCCGCTCCATACTTCAGACGCGCAAACCTGTATTTACCTTTTAATCAGCGACTTTCGCTAGACTGCAGCCCGACCCGCCGCAGTCGGGTGACGTACGCAGTGAATAGGCGCTTTTCTTCGATATATTATACCAAATTAGGTTGAGCCCTTGCATGACTCACGGTTATCTATTCTAAGGGTCAATTTGATTTGTACGGATATTCAAGCACAGTTTTTGAATGCGCAGGGCTTATCTACGGTTGCATAGATCTTTGGGGTATTCTCTCGGAGCCCCCGTAAAGACTTTGAGGAGCCCCAGGGCTCCGCGGAGCACACTTTGAGAATGGCTGATGTGATGTAATGATTTTTGCCTAAACAGTTGACTATATTAAAAAAACATCTAAAAATCTCTCTAAATTCAATAAAATTGTGTAGTAAAATCATTTTGTGTATGTACCCTTTTTATACCTTATCAAAGTAACATTAGTTACAGCTAACAAAGTCTAGTTTTATATGTATCTTTTTGATCCTTGATTAAGAGAAAGTAATTAAGTAGTAAGTTAAGTAGTAGCAGTAGTTAAGTAAGCAGTTTACAGCCAAAATAAAAACATCCTTTGATCCTTTATTAAAAGAGAGTATCAGCCGAAAATAAAATCGTCTTTCCTCTTTCCAGCGACAACAGTAAAGCGCGCGCGCTCTCAGAATGAGCGGCGGCAGTCCACGTACGCGCGAACCACGCAGAGCCACGATATACACCTGTCCATGTTGCCAGATCTATCAGGTAATAAAGGTAGTTTGTACGTAACCTGTAAGGTCTCTGACCATCTATTTACCGACCATGCCTGTTGACTTATTTATTTATTGTGTATTTGTCACACCAACAGCTTACAAACAATACATTACACTAATAACATTTACAATATACTATTGATATGAATGTAAG
>DWPV01000166.1:0-36602 GCA_018251915.1 Urbanus proteus proteus
ATAAAGCTGTATTCAAAAAGTATAGTATCGCAGTTATTTTAATAACATTATGATGATTTAAATACCTCGTGGTTTGATTCCAGCAGTAGTGTTGTAACTAGGTATTTCTGTTTTATCACATCAATTATCATCATCATGATAGTTCCAATCTAGTTGTATTTGTTGCTGACTTCTGGTATTTTATTTGTGGTAAAATAATAATTTTATATTAATGGATTGGATCAAAATGTATGGCGATCTCTAATTCAACGGTGTAAAAATAAGCTAAAAATAATTTACCGTCTCAAAAACTTTGCTAAATAAAATTTAATCTTTAAAACTTCGTACCTACTAACTATGAAATGAATGTTGAAATGCTATTACAGATGATATAGGCACCTTTGTACCTATAATATTTTTATAGCACAGTGTGATCTAAACACGCACTTTAAGCACGCTTTGCCGTGACTTAAGTTGTTAATCGTTATTATTGCACGGCGTTTGGCAACGTTAACATTGCGCCGTGCAATAATACGCTACTTAGGTCACACGTATCGTAATGTACTATTATATAAACACTAATACTAAATTAATATTGATAATACAGAATACACCGATTACACGCATGATTCCTCACCAATCTATAAAGGTTATTGAGATCATGGCACAGACATTCCTCGGCAAATATTTGTTTCAATCAAGCGTCTCAAACGCCCCTCCTCTTCCATGTCAAACAAATGGTGATAGCTTGATGGGGAGTGACATTCACGAATGTACATAGAATTTTCTTTTACGATAATCGTATTGGGATCGCATGAAAATAATGTTTTGAGATTAGATAATAATGTTAGGTAGTAACCTACTGAGTATAAATTTCGGTTTCTAAACTCCAGGCCCTCCAACTCCAACTAAAGGCCAGTCAGTTTAAGGTATAAAAATAATAATTCAAAACTTGCATCAATTCTTCTTAGATGCTTAACACGTGTCTTTTTTTAATGTGAGGGATTTTAGGTCTTAGCATACGGCGCTGGCTAAGTGGAGATTGATTGGCAGACGACCACATGAAGTCGGCCACAGTTGCTTTGCTATCCCTGAGGAATACTTACGTGGTTTATTTATACATACCTACTAATCTGAGGCGCCTCAAACCTTCAAACCAGAAAGCAACACAAAGCGCTTAACACTGCTGTGTTTTGGCAGAAATAGCATGTGGCGGTGTTGCTGCCGTAGTCGAACCACAAATAAAATTACTCTCCACCGATTTTCCCCCTGTTTTCTTTTAAATGCCTGGAAAATCGTTACCTTTTAATAATCCATCTATTGCACCAATTTTTACCACCGTATTTGTGAACTTAAATTTCTACGGTCTTATTCATTTTAATTCCACTTCATCTAACATTAAATTATGTCCTCTAAGTGACATTCTGTCGTGGAACAGCAGGGACAAGTTAAGAGTGGATATTTAATACAATATAGACGGATAGTTGCTTGTCAGGCTCTTGGCAAAGAGCCAGGAAATAAAGTATAATATAGGATATAATATAGGATTACACAAAAGGCAGGTATCCTACTGAATCACAGGCAATAGCTATGTTTGCTTCTTATTAGAAATTAAGATATAGGCTTTTTGCTTTCCCTACCTTTTCTTGTACTTTCAGGATCTTTGTATCTACAGGATAATTCACAAAGTAAGTTAATTAACTACCTAAAGTATTAAATACTCATTATAATTTGAATTTCAGAAAGCTCCTGTGTAAAAAAAATGGTTATAAAATATACAAAATGCCGTGCGACAAAAGTTATAAACAATAGCTATTCTACTGATGTAACGAGGTAAAATTGATTATTTATCCTTAATAAAATGCGACATCATTTTTGTTATTATTAACGCAAATTAAATAAAAAATAATAATATGAATATAATCAAATTAAAGAGAATCCGCAAATCTTCATCTTATATTTAAGCTAAGCGTAATAAACCGGATTCTTCGTACGGTTTAGACAAGGGCGCGATTTCTTAGCGCCAAAGTTCACCCACTTGGGTCATTATTATTTTTTGCGTCGTCTGCGACTTCCCCTTGACGACCCCCGTGACCGGCCTCCGACAGCTTTAATTAAACGCGACTTAAGACTTTAATGGCTTTTCGGCAATTTTTTCATCTGCACCTACATTTTTAACCAACTAACTAGATTCGGAAATGTCTGGAAAGTTTCGCGATACGACTTTCTATATTTTTCCGCTGATTACGAACTTGTTCATTTGCCTACTCACTCCTGAACATCTGTGTTAAAATTTAAGTTTTTATTACATACCTCGGAGAAGTTGAGCTTTACCTACTCTCCGTCGAAAGTAAAATTTTGCCCTATTTTCTAGAAACTTTTTAGTCAGTTTATTTTTATGTGCTAAATAATCTACACTTAGTTTTAAGCTTCTTATAGCTATACATCTTTTTATAACGAAAAATTACCTAGTGATTCTCTTGTATTAATATTTTAAATCAATTATCACTTATAGTACCTACCTATAGGAGTATAATTAAATATTGAAATGGTAATTTATGAAACTCAATAATAAATCTTCGATGCGCTCAATGTGATAATGCTGAATTAGATTTCTGCACTTAATATAAGATTAACGGCTTCACATGTCCATATGCGTCGAATAGAATGAACGTAGGTAGGTATGTACGTAGTTATATTTCAGTTTCAGCTTTTAAACTGCAATAAACCCAAAAGTAAATATTTCAAAACTTTCCAAATAGAAATAGATTCTATTTAATCGGTACAGGTGTCAAAATAGTTTGCTAGATTCAAACTGTTACGGCTTTTAGCAGGAACTTAACATCAAGCGATCATATTCCCACTAGACGCCTAGTCGGAGTTTGGTAGCACAATCCACATGCGTCGCGGCTCGTTGCCGTAATCAAAACACCAGGCGTTGGCTTACGCTTGATATAATGAATGTGTGCGGTTTACGTAGCTATTAAATGATCCTAAAACCTTTTATTATCTGTATTGTAATGTTTAAGCATTATAGCAGAGTAGTTTAGTGTTAACGTTAATGAGCTGTAGGTAAATGATACTTATTTTAAGGACTACTTACTTTTTGTTTTAAAGCAATATACTTGTATTAAAATAAAAAAAGAATTTGCTACCCACTTATAGCTGTTTTTGTTTAATTGTACAAGAAGTTAATATTCATATTACTATTTTAAGATCATGGTTTTTAATGCGGCGGGAAATTCACAAAATTCATAGACATTTTAAGTGATTGTAAATTAGTTACTACGTAATTGTGATAATGTTTAATGATTTGTTTTTTTTTTCAGGTAATAAATGATTTGCAGTTGCTTCATCGATTAGTAAGTTTATAAATCTCATTTTATCAACTGTACAGTTATGAAAGATAAAGCTGCACCAATAGCTTGTTAGGGCAAATTTGGAAAGTAGCCAAAAGACGCAGCTAAAATATGTGCTCCGGTCAAGATTTTTTCGTTTCACAACTCGAAGTTGAACTCGGATGAAAAGTTTAATTATAAAAACTTATGGCTCTATAGAGTTATGAAGATATAGACATAATACGTTAGTTCTATTATAGAGCTATCTATTAAAATATGTCATTAGAGTTTGTGTCATTAACGTATCTTTAAAAAATAATAATAACATCGTTAATTTGCGGAAACCGCCATTCACTTGGCTGAAAATAATAAAGCTGGAAGTCGTTCAATGGCAATGTTTTCTATGTATACCAACCAAGCCTACTTAGAGTAGTATTACGTGTTTATTACAAAAAGATGCGTTAGCAGCCTTAAGCTTACGTTGAAAATTTGTAACCCGTAGTTTGCTAACTTTGAGATAGAACACAGTAGCGCAAACTGTGTCACCATAAATTCAGAAAGACAATTCAGATGAACTCCTAAACATGTAGTATAGAAGGAACTAAAAGCAATAGACATAGATACACGTAATATTCGCGGTAGTCATGTCTGCACTGCGAGATAATCGAAATGAAAGCTTTTGAAACAGTTCTCAAAGGTATATGATGTCTATCAATCCGTACTTAGCCAGCATGATTGCCTATAAACTGACAGAACTGATCCCACTCATTCTGAAAAGTGATTCGTTTACAGTAATGGAAGTGTTCTTACTTATTATTTGATGACGATAATTGTAATACACTACGCTACGTATTTACCTATTGTTCCTATTGTTAAATTCACCTTTTTTTTATCATGTGAGTAGCAAACGAACTTGCAGTCCACCTGATGGTAAGTGGTCACTGCCGCCCATGGACATTTGTAATCAACCCCAGATATGATCACGGTCATACCTGGGGTTGACCACAGATGCGTTGCTACCCCTGAAGACTGAGATGGAATGCCTCGGATAAGTCTGTCTCCCTAACCATGCCCTTCAAGCCAGAACACAGTAGCGCTGAACACTGCTGTTATAAGGCAGAAATAGGCGTGGCGGTGGTGCCGCCGGAGTCAAACTACATGGGGTTCTACCACCTTCAAATTCTTCTTCTTTTAATTCATATTCAACTTTTAGTGTAGTTTGCTTCAATTTCATGTCTTACATTTTCATTTCTTTTATTTCAATTCTCTTTTCGTCCCCAAAATAACTGTGTATTTCAAATTATATTAAATAACGTGTTATACGTTTGATGACAACTCGAGAGAAAACTTTGCTTGTTCGCTGTGTACGTGTTTAGATCCCGAAGTCGAATGCTTTGTCGCGCGCATTAATTATTCTAATCAAGGAGTGTGCTTCTACAGCGAATGAGACATCAATTTGAGTGTATTATATTATAATTGAATAGTTTTAATCAAAGGAATTCTCCCCATGTTCTTCTAACGATTAAGTTACCTATATTAAACTCGTGTGTATTTTATCATTAGCTTCGTTTCATCTTTTAGGTATTTAGGAATTCGGTTTTCTTTTTATACGCTGTAACAATTTACTTCACTACAAGCTTTAATTTACTTACTTTCCTAGTATGTAAGGATTTGTAAGGATTACGAGTTAAATTTGCAATTTCAAGCTAAAACTACCACTTAAGAAGTTAAATCAAAGTTTGATAACTAAATAGGTAAGTAACTAAACGGATATCTTTGTCATCTTTACGTTAACGGAATTCATCCTATTCTAATTGTTAACTCGTGATATATTCACTACAAAGGGATATATTTTAAAACTATTTAAACCCAATGGTTTCGCCCGCGTTTAAAAAGATAAAAAGAATAACAACAAAAACAGACATTTATAGATATAGATAGAAAAGTATCTTTATAACTACATGCGTACTTTTATGACTATGGCTTTTTGAAACGAGAGAATTCTTACTGTTATAACCAAATGTACATGTACACATTAGAGCGAGCGAAGCCGCGGGTTTTTTCGTTTTAGAATAATATATGATTTAAATAAAAACTTTAACATTTTTTTTGCTATAGAAGTGTGGTTTTGCCTCATTAGCTAGCGGCTGCTAATAAATTAAGGATTTAAACAAAAGACCAGTGTTTCAAAACTAAGTGAATATTCTAATAGCTTCACTATAACTTTACCGGAAATAAAATTAACTGGCCGCTTAAAATGGAACAGACAGCGCTCAGACCTCGCTGTGAAGGAAAAGTTTCTTCACGAAATAAACTTCTCTTGCGACTGGCATATGTATTCATTATATTCATTCAAATTTTGAATGTTATCAATATATGTGTGCTTATAGTAGATATGTTACCTTGTAACACATTTTTAAAATGAAAAGGCTATTGCCTTTGTTAAGCTAAGGAGTTCTAAATAATTATTTATAAACCCTATTTCTAGTACATTTATCAAGATAATAACCATCAAATAATGATTTGACGACCCCCGTGGCGGAGCGGTCACCATACCGGCCTGCCACACAGTGGGTCCCGGGTTCGATTCCCGGCCAGACAGATATCTGAATGATGAATCTGTGTCTGGGTGTATTCGTCTTTGTGTGTCCATGGCACTCACAACACAGAAGAAAATCCTACTGTGGAGCTATGAGAGTAAAAAACGTCTTTTTTATTTTAAAGAATAGACGTAGGTACCTAAGTAACAAGTATTTTTAAATTTAATTGTAGCTACCTCCATAGTCATTTTTTATGTTTTTAAAGGAATTCCTTGTTCGCTACGAGTGATAACCGTGAAAGTTACATCTGTAAGACAGTAAGTAGTATATTGTAAATAGTAGAGTATAAGTCTTCACAAAAATAAGCAGACGACGATTTATGGGTACGTGTTTCCTATAAACGTATAAAAGATTCACTAGTTTCTGCATAAACTTAGCAATTAGTTAGTTCTTTAATACAATTTATTCTGTATCTACTTTGCACATTCTGGCTTCGCTTTGCTAATTGTCACTTTCTTTGAAGTAGTCTATCTTGTTAGTGAAGCAAATTTCACTAACTACAAGAACGAACTAAAAAAACGCTTATTGTCTTCTATTGTTCATGAACTTTAGGCACCTGTCAAAGGTAAGCCAGGTTGGAAGTGGACAAAGAAAGTTAACAAGACATAAAACCATTTTTAACTGTCTCCTAATATTGTTTTTGTATTTTTTAGTTTTTGATGTTGTCCGTAATTGCTAATCTGAGATACATTTAGATCATGTATGCATGTGATGTTGCAAACAACGATTTATTACAATCAAATTAATTTAATTACTTTACAGATGATTTTGATATAACATTTGTCCTGCATTTATTTTCTGCTTGCATCAATTTAAAGGCGAAAATATTATTGTTCCTGCCGAAGAATTTAAAAAATGTTTTAACGATGACTGCTCGAAAGGAGCTGAGAATAAATAATTTCCAAGCTTTTGACTGGTAATCTCAGTGGTGGTTAAAATCAATGAGTTCCCATGAGCCTGCCATGACGAGGGCGCGCTGCTTAGAAATAATTTATTCTTTCTCCCCTTTCATTACTTTTAAATTAATTTATTTTCTTATTTAGATATTACAACTTTAATACGCCAATAGCACATTATTGCACACTAATGTTAAGACAAACTAAGTAGTTTAAGTATAAATCTAAAAAAGAACATCGAACTATTAAATGTACATTTATGACAAAGAAATCAACTAAATAAGGGGATGTAAGATCATATAAGATGGAAGGGTAGACAAGGTCAAAGTTTGTCTCAACTCATAGAATAAGTCAGAAAACTTTCCGAAAAATATTTGTCTCCGACAATTTACCTTTAGAAACTTCTCCAATCTTTGTTATAAAGGTACGCCCAATGTTGGTAGGTACATGTATGATCCTTTGAACTTTCCTTGTTTAGACGGCGTCATGGTAAGATTTTTCTTCAGTCCCCATAATAATAAATAAAATTCTTTTTTATAACAGGGCTGTCAACCCAGTAACGATAGTTGTTGCAAAGTGGGCCAATTCTATGGAATTTATGAGATGGCTCGCTGCCTCCGTTTATGGTTTTACAACATATTTATCGCTTTATGGCATAATGGGAGCAGTTTATGATAATTCCTCGGTGAAATACTCCCGTCGAAATGTTTGCGGGATAGTATTGAGGCAAATTTCATCTTTGACGACCACTTGATGCTTGAACGCATCAAAAGATATTGCTTTAAAGCAATAAGATATTTTATTGCTTTGGCTTCAGTTCTGGGGGTTTCAGCGTACATTTTTTATCTTACCACTCTGAGTTGTGTTCGGCCCAGTTAATTTGCGTGCCATATCATATTCAATAATTGAAGGTTACTTATTATAATTACGAAATGTATCAGGTAATTAAACCAGCGTTACGGACTTAATCACATACATTTTTTATAGTAACGCTAATTTTGAAATAATTTTATTTCCTGCTTAATCATTAAGGCTAACCTAACCTAACCTACCATAAACGATTTAATCTATCACGCGACTTTTAGAAGAAGAAAGATAATATTCGCAGATTCGCAGAGGGATGTTATAATTTAGCAAACATTTTAGATACAGGCATAACATATGATAACATGTAGATAGGAAAAGGGAAAAGCTCGATGTACTATTATGGGTATATTTTATGTCTATAAGGAATTTCATAGAAGGTATGTCTTCCCTTGGCATCCATTGACGCATGTTAATACTCCCAACCGCAAGTTATCGACTTGGCCAAGGGGCAGTTTTGGCACGGGCTGCAGTGTGCGACCGTCCATAATGCTTCCGCAAATTTTGCCTTCCGATGAAATTGACTGCCGAAGTTATACACAATGTCACGAGAAATATCCTGTGGATGTAATATGTTTGGGAGTGTATTTGTTTCCAATAGTCTAGTAGTCAAGTTTGGTGTCAATTTGATTTGGTAGGTTAAAAAAAAACTTACTTATGATGAAGCAACGACCAAAAGTGAGTCACTGTCTCCGATACTAAGAGATGCCACTTCGATCTATCCTGCGCCTCTTCCATCCAATTCCACATCAGAAGAAAAAATCTATTATTCTATTTTCTATAATCCTCTAACCCAACTACAATCATGAGTAAATTCGCGATGATAAAAGTTGTTCCATATTCCATAACGGTATGTTTTCCTCTAACAAAGTAATTGCTGTTCCGAAATACATCATAAATTTCGTTGTTTAATCTATCTACAGATTTTTCCACTGAACTGACTTGTGAAGATTGTAACAGATGCTCGTTAAACGAAGATCACGACTTAAGAGCGAATAAACAACAACAAAGAGTTTCCTATGAGATAAAAGGTTCTCCTATGAGGTCAGATGGTTTATGCTTCAGATATCTACAAAGTTATTGCTAAACTGTACTTAAAAGCGCAGACGTTTGCCTAGTTAAGTTATATGGAGAGATATAGTCTTCTAGAATCGTTCACTTCAAGCACTAAATACAAAGTTCATCTTTATTATAGCTTATGTTTGTCCTCATGATACTGATGGTCTAATAATTTTCAAGAAGATTTGATGATTTAATTTAAAGAAAGAATGTACCTACACTTCTAGTAAGGAAGTAAAGATTTTATTATCAGAAGTGCTGTTCATGTTGCTATTATAATAATAAATTAGCTAATGGTATGTTAGGAAATTAATTAAGGTTGTAACAGCAGGTCAAAGGACAAGTTTAAAAGAACGCGTCGGACACATGAAGAAGCCATCCTCAAAGGGCTTTATATTTTTCTTTGAAATAGGAAATAACAAGATAAATATACTCGTTATATTCTCCGCTACATCTTCAGATTGTAACGATTGACAAAGACGTCGATCCAATAAATAATAGTTTGATAAATAATGAATTTGCATTTATCATTTTTTTTTTTTGGATGCTAGTAACATATATGGTTTCCTTTTTATGTGCCGTTGTAGGCATGATACTGAATACCGTATAACTATGAAAGTAGAAAGGTATTTATTTGTTCCGCTGGTTGTTAAATAAACAACACAATCAAATAGACACAGGCAATTTACGGCGATCATTGTAATCTGCGGTTTACGGATACTGCCACGGTAGTAGTATAATGGACGCATATAAACTGAAATGTATGCCTCACCTAACTTAATAGCAGAATCATTATAGTATTGGTAAAGTTAAACTCTACTCAAGTACCTACTTTGCCTCTGTAATAAAATCTTTATGGATTGTGTTCCTTTGTCATTTCGATATACATTGCGATTACTTCAAGAGATGTCTCTTGCACTTTGCTTAGAAAAGCAGAAGTGTATGAATATATGAGGGCTATTTCCAGTAAATTGTAGGTGATTTTGCTGCAGTGGTAAGTAGATTGAGTAGTAATAACGTTTCCGCTCTTTACCCCGCTGTTTATCGAGCCAATACCAACATGAGTGATTTGACTGTGGGGAGGCCTTTGTGACTATGTACTATTTATTAGGTGTCTCGTTTTTTGTACGTTTTGGATTTGCTATCCGCACGGCTTACTCGATAACACGCTTCACTGCTTCCATTTTTGTTTCACGAAAAATATTTATAATGGAATAAACGTGTAATTAGATAATTTCGCTTTACAGAATTCATCGTAGTAATGAAAAATGTATTACTTACATTAATTAATCATGTACCTTTTTGGTACATAGCGGACATAAAGTTGCATTTTCGTGTAAGTTAATTAAATAAAATGTTAGGTATATTTTCTTATTTTATCGCCGTAGTCAGTAGAGCAGACATTTGTTAAAGTAGCCAATAAAACCGTACTTCGTTAGCATGATAGACCTTAATTTTGAGTCCTATTTTTGGGCCCGAGTTTCCTGGGCCCAACAGTGGGACTATAATATTTTGACGAAACAAATACTGTAATGAAGTGCGTGTCTTTCATTAACTTTATTTGTTCGATATTATTTACTATACAGAAGTCATCGATTTCAGTTACGATGTCATTGTATCTAATTAACAATTTAGTGAATAACTTTTTATTTGATATTTTGCAACTCTTCGCCAAAGCTACGTTATGTTGCAATAGATATAAATCAACTGGGCAGCTTAAACGCCTGTTCCTTATTTCACAGTAAGCTCCGCGTTTGATATATTTGCAGAATGCGACGTTTGTTTGTTCGTTGTCAGTGTTTGGTAAACTTCGCTCGATGAGTTTATCTTGTACCACGACAGTAAGAAGTCCTTACTTTTGGTTTCAATTAAGTACGTTTTGACTTGCAGTATTCAATTAAATATTTGATGAGATACAATGAAGTTGTTTTTAAGTTTTATAGAAGCCTTGAGGATTAATAATAAGTGTATATTCTTCACTAGCTTGATGTTAAAACAAAAAAGTGCTTTACTCCTTGAATAGTACAGAAAGATGTACATCTTTCAATATTTCACAACATAACGTCCTGCGAAGTCCAAACATATTTTTTTTATCAAAAGGTATGTCAATAAAATAGGTTATGGATATAGCATACGTCATAATTTCTAATCAAGCTTTAGGATTTAGTCATTCTTTGAACACATTCTCCACTATAAGATGATTTGATTGTTTAACTACGATATTATTTTATCTATCTCTTATTTATTTTAATTATATATTAATCTTATGATAATAACTAATCATTATTAGTAACAAAGTAATTTATGATATGTGTAATTTATTACCTATGTTGTTTAATACTTTAATACCAAATGCTTCATTACTTGCACACAGAACGTACGGCAGAAACTTTGATATATTTACAGAACACGGCGTTGTTTGTTTGTTGTCAGAGTTAAGCAAACTTTGACTGATGAGTTTCGGTTGTACGCCAGATTTTATATGGAAATGTACTTATGGAGTTACTTGCTCCTCTTCGTAGCCAAACCATTAGGTGCTATGGTAGTTTATAATTTTCAATAGATTTGTAATTTTCATTTAAGGTACACTTCGCATATTACGTTCATATGTTTTTACCATTAAATAGGTACTTAACTATGCCCTTATTTTAAACACAATTCTGTGCGTTATTAACTTTGAATTACATATTGTTTGAATTAGACATTTGAAAGATACATAAATATGTGTCTTATATTTCAAACATTTTCTTATCTTTATTTTTATCAAAGTAGACCGCCAAATCCCATACATCTTTGAGCCTGATGCATGAATATGCGATGCAGCAATAAATATTGTGTTAAAATGTCAATAAATAAAAATTTATAATTTATGCAACTCAAGTATTTCAGGTAGTATCGTAGCATTTAATTTCTAATCTTTTTTAGCTAACACAAGCGCTGAAATAACATGTCACACAAATGCTCATTTATTATGCGTAACATACAAATAAGGTTCCTTGTTTCCTTAAACATAATTTTTTCTATGATTTTTTTATACAATACGGTTGTTATTCTACCTAACTTTTTATGTAAGTTGAAACAATAGAATGGATTGTGTATGTAAATAACATAACTTTAACAACATTAGCATATCCTTCGAACAGGTGTTTCAATATCTATAGGGTCGTGATTAGAATTCGAAGTAGTTTTTTGCCTGGACCATTTAAATACTCTATTCTTTCCAAGTGTCCCTAAATTTTAAAGAAACGGCCGATAATAAAACAAACAGAAATATTTTCTCTATAAGTAGCCGTGCTTCTTAAATTATGAAATCAAATATCAAAGATATTTGTATATTGGATCTATGATGGATTGATCTATGATGAAAAATTATCTATAGTCTTACAATTTTGTCTTTAATTTCAGATATTAATACCTTTGTGGCAAATACTTAAATGAGACCGCTGAATGCTCTCATTTTAATTATCATCCAGATTCTCTTAAAAGCTTTGCTTGCGTCAACGGTTTGAACTTTCTAGTTTTCCTTTGAGAATCCGCTATTAAGGCCGACCATTTCATTTCTTTTTTCATTTAAGCCATAGCAAGTAAAAAATTCTACTTTAATTTCTTCCATTATCAGTTTGCAATAAGTATCTATTTTGGGTATGACTGTCTGCAATAAAAACGCTAACAAGAATTGTGTTAATTGGATATATTAAAAAAAGAGTTATATCATCATAGTTAATAACTTTAGCATAAAAAGACGAAGCAACAGAAAGTACGTAACAATTATGTTTTATGCCTGTATTGTGTTACTTCTATCTATTTCATGATTCAAAAGTGTGGGTCAAAATGTCGCTCCCAGAGAGATGCCTATTGTGCATTGTAAGTGACAATGTTCGCTTTCATTACAGCCCCATATGTGTTAAGTGAAAGTTAATGAGCTATACTTGCTCGAAAGTATACCTAGCACTTTGTTGACAAAACGGAAGATGATTTAAGACAACATAGTTTCAGGCACAATAAAAATAAATATGTAATTCGCTCAGTAGATGCTCGAATTGCTTTGACATTCATGGTAAAAATGATGTTATATCTATCAATTAACATCATAATTAATATTAATGATACTGTCACTTATTTGTTCATTACTTTACTAGTATTTCGTTGCATAAACAATAACAAATAACATATCAGACCAATCATCACAAATACATAAGTAAAATACTTGATTAAAATCTTATTAATATTATCATTTCCAATAATATTTATATTATTTAGGTACGTGGATTGATTTCTTAAATGAGAAACGTATTAGATTCTTAGCAGTGTTAAGTACGTCCTACCATTGTTGATTTAAGTAAGACAACAAAAAACCTCTAATGCAGGTAGTTCTCAGTCTACACTCTTGCACAGCGCGGGGCTGGTAAAGGACAAAATTTCGGAATTCATTTACCTTTGCCATAATATTAGGCTAATGACTTTTCCTTTACAGTCATTTATGATTTCATCATCTTACCATTAACTCCAGTCTTACCTACACGTGCCAACAGTATGAAAGTAAAAACAAAACAGACAGGTGCAGAATCCTTAACCAGGAGAAAAAACGTAAAGTACGTCTTTTTACTGCTAAATCAAAATCAGATTGTCGCCGTTTCAAAGTGGCTAAATCTTCTTATCGGTTCCGACCAGACACGGCAGACACTACAAAGGAGAGGCTACGGACGTTTTGAAATTTAACCGGTGAAATGTAATCTCTATGAACAAAATTACTACGTACTTATCATCTTATATTATTTTGCTTACATGTTTTTATATGCTACTTCAAACCTAATTAATCTACATAATTGTATTGTTAATTTCATCTATTCTATCCTTCTTCACGCTTTGCTTCTCGTAATCCTTACATACAACCTACAATTATGAATAATGTTATGATCTCAATTTGATTTAATCCGTTATTTTTAAAAGCACTTGTTATTTATAAAAAAGGTGTTTTAGAAAAAGCCATGAATGTGGATACGAGGGAGTCTAGTTCCGGACATGCGTATTGGAGAGAGACGGAGATAGCCGGCCACCGGTTTGGGCAAACGTCAGTTGTTGCCCGGTCGTCGCGCCGCGCGTTACGTTGTTACCCGCTTGTCACCTCGGAATTTTGTACACATATCAAATTTCACTACGAAAATTTGATATCGTCGTCGAATTGTGCTCAAAGTGTTTGAAAGTTCGCGTGTTCATCGGTAAATCACTCAAGCCTATTATCAACCGTTTTCTTAATTTGTGCCGTTTATTATTTTTTTGCTCCTGTGTTTTTGTTTCGCTAAGTGATTCCTCAACGGTTCGCATTTTAGTAGTACGTATCTGTTGTTTTTACTTGTATTTTATTTATTTTGCCTGTTTATATTGTTTATGTTTTAGTAATATTGTAATTTTGTTTGATTTAAATTAGACCCTGTATTTTTACCTCACCTTCTATATTTTGTCCTTAATGACATCATCAACACAGTTTCTTTATCGAACTGATAAGCCTTATCTTATAGCTAAGTATTCTCCTGTAGACATAAATTTGCACATGTAGATGTAAGTGTGTATACCATTTATTTTATTTGATCTAACACAAGTTACAATATATTCGACACTACTAATTAAATGTGTAAATTATAATCAATGTTATAAACCTATAATTTTACGTTCAAATCATATTGTTAAGTTGATACGCATTACGCATGATCTTAATCGTTTGGAAATCGTGTTCAAATGTCTGCACAATTACGGGTTATAAAATCGGTGTAACCATTGTAATTATATGATTTACTTTCATCGTGTTACTAAGATAGGAGTTAAAATAGGTATTTTAACAATCGCAAAATTTTAATTTATGACCAATCGATAGGAAACACGCACGTTTCCTTGATGTCGCTTTATTGTGAATCAGTCAGTGTATGAAATGAGAAAGACAAAGAGGGATTTGAATATAAGGCGAGGGGTCCTTGAAATTGATCGGTAGTCCCCAGCCTCTGGTTAACCGAACCCTTAGTGGGTACAATACGATCCGTAGTTACTTAATTCCCTACAAATTTGATTTAGCTTATGGTAAATCATATGTAACAAGGTTATAAGCTACGACTGTACGATTTTTAAAAAATGCTTATTTTTGTCCAAAAATTTTGGCTGGGAACTTTCAGTGGGGAACCAGTCAATGCCTTGATAATATTCAAATTTTATTTGTCTTAAATTATTTGCATAAATATTAGATTGTAACGGATGTTTTGTGTACATGTTTAAATTTAGATTAAAATTCCATCTTTGAAAAGACTAAAAATATTTTTGACTTTATTCCTTTTTGGGAGCCAACCCTCTTATTTTATTCATGCAACATGCAACAACAACAACATGTAATCTTAACAACACTTACTTATGTAAAAATAACTGTTTCTATTAATAAAGAATCTTAACGAGAATTAATAATCTCTAGATTCCCAGTCTAGTAGAATGACCAGATCAAGAATGTAACTATTCAAGATCGTCATATTCATGTCGTTACAAGTTCCAACTTGTTAATTTAAATTGCAGGATTCAAACGATTTGTCGATAGTCATCTAGAGTATGATATATAGGATTTTAAAATCTATAACGGTTTCTGTGTTTACTATCTTATTTAAATTAGCGTTTGGTTCGAGCGTGTCATTTGTATTAGGCGTAAGCTTTACCAATATAGCTTAGTTGACCATTGTATTGATTATTTTGACCCATAATGCATAAGACCCCCTTTTATTTTGGATCATTCTTATTGTTGCAACCACGGGGTGTGGGTCATTGACATTGATTCCCCTTTACGTTATAGTTTTGCAACGATTTTTTTCGTCACATGTGAGATTAGCAGTATATCATTTCTAATCTCATTCAATTGTCATATAGTACTATGAATGTAACCGTAATCTCTAACATCAGTTTATTTAGGCGTTTCCCATTGTACGGTTACTCCCTGGATTAATCCGTTTTTAGGTCGTAAAATTTGAGTGTGCTATAATCCCATCTCATTTTTACAAAGCATTGCTTTGTTTTTGATCAACAATGGAAAGGGACCTTTACTTTATATGAGTACCTTTTATGTATGTAATATATTCTCATTTTAAAAGGTAGAAATTTGAAATTATGTGTGTTTTTATCAGAATGATTAAATACTCTTTGCTCTATGGATCTCGTTAATCCTGAGTGGATTTCATATGTAAGAAGAAACGTGAAGTTGTGTCTGTTTGTTATCATTGAATAGGTACCAGCCACCTACTAGGTACCTATCAGCAATTAAAACTTACGATCGGGATGAAAAAATAATCTATATTGCTCTAATAGCAACCTGACAGACTTTGCTTTTGGTCCGAGGACGTTTGAGGAGGCGTGAGTTTTAAGTAAAATAGGAATAATATATAGAATAATGATATAGAATAATATAGATGTTTGTTTCTTTTAAAAATACTTATATGGCATAAGGGAGCGGATACAGAGCGGACACAGGATATGTTAGCACTTTCTGTAATCATGGATTCCATTGATTAACTAGTAGCTAGTTCTCTAGAATTTCTTACTTGTCTGGCTCGATACCGAATCGTCGTTGTTTTTCCAGTGGTCTCTAATGATAGTCAGGAAGGTATTTTCTTTGAAACGGTACTCCGATTTAGTAGCTTAACCGATACTGCAGACTGTATAAGATGCTTACGTACTGTAAACAGCAGATATTAACCAAAACAATGCGGGCATACAACGCCTTGTACCGTTAGAGAGCGGCGCGCGTTGGATATTTGAGTTGCATTAGCTAGTGAGGGCAACAATCTTTGATAACTTGCTCGTTGCTACTGATTACGCAAGCGGCCTCCTTTTCGCACGTGTTGTCGATAGTTTCGCAACACGTTCCGGTCATGAAGTGGTTTCTGCCTTACTAGCTATGATGCGCGACGTACTGTCAGGTATTTCCTCAATATATCTTAGCATCTTACGAATACTAGTCTACAAGAAAAACAAAGTAGTTCTATAGTAATCTATAGTATGTCAAATAAAAATATATATAAATATGGCCTTCATACTTCAGTACGTATATTATTATGAATTTGTTTCGAAACGTTTTTTATTGGGTTTTGTCAGTTGACTTTTTGTTCATTCAAATCTTATGTCAGTTTTACGCTCAGGCCGTCCTCAAAATTTGTTCAATTGAAATGTTAGCAAAAAATGTGCTACTTGCGAATAAATAAGAATGTTTCTCAAGATTCGTTATCTACTTTGGTTCGATCTACGCGGGCATCATCAGTAACCGGCGCAGGTCTATCCCTATGGGGCGTTGCACTGTCCGCGATGGAATGCGCCCGATTGTGGTTACGAAATGCCGTGACTCTGCAATCGGTAATCACGCGTCCGCATTCGAATAAACAATTATATTGTTGGCAAAATTGTCTATTTCACCTTAAAATAGCCAATGGCAAATTAAAATCATGAAATCTGCGAAAATGTCTGGTACTGCTTAATTTGCAATGCAACTCGTTGAATGCGATCCCTAATTGCGATTCTTGCTCGTCTCGACGTTCTCTTCATGGCTTTTTAATTGCCTCTTCGTATGTGGCGGAACATTCGCTAATGTGCACGGTTAAGGCCGCTCCGGAAAGCACAACGGGCCCCATTGTTCTGAACAGCTCCTTATATTGCAAGTAGCGGTCCCACTTCATAGGCCCCAGCCGAGACTCGATGTGCCCAAATTCTTAGAATGACTGCTGAATTTAATTATCCAACTAAGGCGGTCTTTAATATTAATAAGTGCAGTCACTTTGCGGCGCCGTAGCTTCCTCTGTGATTCCTTTTTCTCTGATGTGAAGTAAACTTATAAGGTGTATATAAATACTTTTACATTAACTTTCAAAACTACTTTATGCTTTAGTATAATGAGAGAAAATCTTTTACATCTTCGCTTTTCCATTCATAACAGTAACTCTTAGTAGAGTGATGGATGTAATTCGTCATGCTTTTTCATCGTGGCCTATTTATCTTTCTTTACACCAAACTAACGCGTGTATATCTTCCGGTATTGCATAAAGCTCAATGAAAACTTGCATATTGTAGATTATAAATAAAGTTCCATTATACGTAATTGTATATCTTTTAACTTTAAAAATGTTTTGTAGAAAATTTTCTTCTTTAATCTTAGGAATAAAGCTTTTAGGTAGGTATATTGTCTTAATTTAATATTTTTCTTCAAGCATAGCAACATTGATTAATGACTGCTCCATTTTCGAAGGATGTAAAACAAATTATGAAAGAAGAACTCGCTTAACTTGCAACATTGAGTTTTCATCACCCTTATCTTGACCCCGTTTGAAAAAACCATTTATCAAAAACAAGTGAAGAAACACTACCAATTTTTAACGGATTATTGATTGAAAATTCGTGCTCCAAATGTTGTTTACATTACAAGTTCTCATTTTCTTTCTTTTATTTTTATTTTATTTTCTATCCGTCAACAAAAATCTAAAACTACCTTATTTATGTCAGTAAACTTTTAGTATTGAACTTCACAATGAAGCCTTTATTTTGAAGACCTGTTAAAATCTACATATTTTTTTATAAGATTCTAATCTTATATAAGGTTTTTATAGCAAGACTATACCTGTCTTCATTACACTAGTGTCTGGAGTGCCAGCGTGCATAGCTACTATGTCGGTAATTCATCACTTCAATGCTATTACAATAAAATTATTTGCACAATATCATTAATCTTGAGGCACTTCACGTTATGTCGCCCGCATCCTGTACCACAGATAATAGATATTATTGTCGTATTACATACACCAAGATCTAGTTTTAGATACATATCTACTGTGGATTTACGTACTTTCTATAGTAAACAATGTCATAAGTAAGTAATATGACATTACTTACTAAAGATGTGCAGATACGTATTTTTTTTAAAACTTGGTTATTAACTCTTTTTTAAATATGCATGTTATTTTAAAAATATATTCTTCATTAATTTAAGTATCTTACATTTTACAAATTTTAATGTTGTAATTAATGAATTTATGAGATTTAAGACCTTAACAAAGTTGTTTAAGTGTTAACATATACTTACTACAAATTTAGTTAATTTAAACGACATTTAAAATGTATCTACTACCTACGAAGTACTTATCTAACTAATTGTACTTTAGTACCTACTAAATCATGTCACACACTGTGTATCAATATTTATTCCCATAGTGACCCAAATAAATACTGCAAGTTAGGGGTCTTACAACAATAATAGAAATATTGGACACCGTTCGGATGTCGACGACACGCTGTGGCTTTTGCCTTCCTGTGGACAACGCGTCTTGAATACAGATCACCACTACCTTAGTCTTTTGCTATTCCCCTCTTAGATAGAGTAGTTTTTTGCTTGTATTGTATTTATGTCTTCGTCTGTTTTTATCGCCTTGCTAATAGTTTAATATTTAGATCCCGTACTTTGTTAGCATCTTTTAAAAGCCGACTGTTATCTTTCAGTTGTGCTTATTTAAAGGTACAATCTTAAGGATGTGGTGTCTCATTCCTATTCATAATATTAATATTAAAATTTATCAATGAATATCTAAAAAGTTAAGACCGTATAAAAGTATGACAAATGTATTTAAGTGTGATATATTAAGGTACAATAATGAGATTCGTAAAAAGTTAAAGACAAAGTTCGCTATAATATGATATTTACGGAATTCACATCCATATGTATGTGTATGAAGACACGAAAATTGCTTTGATCCGCTAATTTGCTATTGATCACCAAAGCACCGTTTAATTGACAACTAACAAGACGAAAGATTGTAATGACAAATCATATTAAATTCTCATTAAAGGTGGCTTATGAAAACGTAGTTACATAAATATAATCGATGTTAATTATATAATGATGTTGCCAATCATACTACGATAAGATTAAAATCAAATGATTGCAATAATTTGAGAACTCATTTAATTTCACAGTCTCATGTCCAATTAACATGTGATTTTTTACGATACTTTTTTTAACGGTTCTTTCACCCTTTACGTTACTTCACCGTTTACGTTAGCGTCTTCTGTATTAAAGCTTTCTATCACTTTTTCCAAAAGTTTCAAATTAATAATCATATTAGTTATGGATATCTTCGTAACTTTAGTCCTACCAGCTTCGAAGCTGTCGATCGTGGTACAAGTGCCTAACTATTGCATGTTAGCACACACGAATTGTAACATAACAGATTCATTGATATTGGCATTAGTACTAAAATGTAAATTGGATCGTGAAGTCGAGTTCGAACACGTGAGAATGAATGTGAAGTAACTTTCATTGATAACACCCGGCTAGTAGTCACGTTGTGTTGATATTGCCCTATTTTGGAATTATCTCTAATTCTAATTGCTGCAATATGCATGGGTGATAGGGTTTTTAATGTTATAATTAGATAGAATGATCATTTTCACTTATTTCTATTATGTTATTGTAAAATGACAAAAATATCACCCATGAAGTTTTTTTTTCAGGTATTTTGTACTTTCGGTAAAATGTATTATTCGTATAGGTACTTCTCTTAAGAGACATTATCTTAAAGAGGATTTTCTAGATTTTTAAATTTAACTTACTCTTGTGTACTATCTCGTTCTATATTAATAACATAAATAAAGTAATCATTTTATTGAACACTTGGAAAATTAAAAATGGGAATTTAAAAATACATCGAAAACATACCTACCATCGTTGTGCATTGTGCTTACTAAGATAATATGTACCTCTACTAATAGGCATATTAGTAGCTGAGAAGTTAAGGGGCGTTGTGTAAGATACACCAGGTGGAATGTCAACCATTACATCTAGTGAGGAAACAATAGCTTGACCGATACACCGGTAATAGTTAAACTAGTGATTATAGGTAAATACGACGTGCGTGCGCGCCACCGCCGCATTCCACTGCCAGTATGAATCACTTGACGGTACTGAGACATGTAAAGTGTACTAAGTGTAATGTATCGGCTAGCATATCAAGTTTGCTGTATTACTGACGAAAATTTACATTTACAACCAGCTATTATGAAATGTAGGAGGTAACTCGACATTGAAAGGCAAGGGCAAGGAAGGCACCGGTGCGTTCATTGAGATCAAGTTGTTTGGGCTACTCGATAATGCAAATGTTTTAGCAAGTAAAATTACATCACAACCTGATCCTTTCTACAAGGAACCAGTCTTACAAAAAAACGTTCTAGTGTTCGAAAAAGTATCTATATCATGGACACTAATATTTAAATTATAATATATAAGTATCAACGTACCTACTGTCTCCTTATGGACTTGTATAAGACACTTTTATGTTTTACTTTTACTAAAGAAAAAGTTAAATTTCCAGCTCTAAAGACTTTACATTCAGGTCCTTATCCCAAAACTTTTTACTTTTTACTTTCTTAAGTAACTCATGTATTTCTTCGCATCTTGAAATCCGGTTTTACGTTTTAAGAGCTAAATTTTGCAATAATGCTCCTTGGTCTTGAAAAAAACATCAAGTTGAATTTTGTTTTATTATTTCCAAGATATCGGCTAAATTAAAATTAACATGACTATTACGTATATGAGGAAAATTAAGTTATTGAAGATACATACAATATGATTGGTAGGTATATAATAACAATCATAACTATTGTCAAAACATTCGGGCATAAAATGTGATAATTTATTTATCATTTGACATTTATAGCAATTACAATTATAATGACGCTGACCAGTTACGCACGTATCACCTAATTAGTGCACGGGAGGGTTTTTACAAGTCCTAACCGATAAAAGGTCGAAGAAACTAATTATTGGCTCGTGCACCTGCGCACCTTCCTGACAGATGATCGGTTGAATTTTTTATTTGCACTTTTGTGTTGCACACCTTTCGAATTAGCATTTTTAATAACTACGTTAGTTGTTGGCAAAACATGCAATCACAGTTTTTATACTTTACTTATATCGTTTAAGTATGTTAAAAATCAAATCTTTGTATCTTAATCATCTCTCTCATTTGTTTATTATTTTACAATACTCTTACTTAATTAGACTTACGTTTACCTTTGTTTGTTAACAGTTAAATTTTTGGTAGCAGGATGCCTAATGTTAGGTACATTTTTAATTGATTTTAACGTAGGAAATTACTTGTCGACAGTTTAGCAGGAACCTAAGAAAGCCCAACGGAGTAAGGATGTCGGAAATTTTGTAATTTATCGCCGCTACTTGTTACTGTTAGTGTTAACTAACCGTTAATCCGTTCCCTGTTAATATATTTTAACATATTAAGTAGTTATATATAGACAGACAGAGTAATTTCACCTGTAACTTTAACTGCGTTAAGTAATTGTGATGAACCTTCTTTTTCCTTAAAATGTTAATTTTGACATTCAACAACTTCCAATTATTCCACGCAAATGATTAATCTAAAATTATCCTTATCTTGTATATCTATTAATGTATCTCTCATTTACAATTGTAAACTGTTTGTCATGATATGCAATTTATCACACATTTCTCATTACCTTATTCATCGGCTAGAAGTTATTTGGTAACGTTATTGCAAAATCGTAGAGCGTGAGCATGACTAATACATAGATTGGTGCGTACAAAATTTATGTTGAATAATCCGCTACTCTATTTCATCGAACCGTAATAGATATTAGGTATTGAATATCAAAACATGGATTGAAAGCAGTACGGAAATACAACGTTTTACATCATAGATAACTTAATCTTATCATACTGTATTTTTACGCTCTACGTTGTAATTGTTAATAACTACGTAATTTGCGCTAAGTATAATAGTGATTGTTTTAGTATAATATGCCATTATGATATTAATGAATTTGTATTCATAACACAAAACATCTCTCCCATAGTTCTGTTGAAAGTCATGTTGAGAGAAGAATTACCTGCCATAGAATTTTGTCATTTTGTATTCATCCTGCAACGTTCAATTTTTTTTAATATACGCGTGTGCCTTATATTTGGCCTTTTTTCATCATAACTCAGTATCATTCTCAGAATCAAAGTATTAATCAGTAATAATAATCACTACGCTAGCCAAATAAATATGATAGGTTTTACGCAATTTTCCAAAAATTTAGAAAAATCTGTGAGTTGTTAAAGACAACTCACAGATTTTTCTAAATTATGGTGTTTTGTCACATCAGTATAGCAAATGACAGTATTTTTCATTAGACTTGGATGCCATTTGCCTTTGTTTTGTCTTATCTTAACACTTTTTATTCTTCGATAAACAAAGGTATTGTATTCGCAATTAGAAACTAGTAATATTATGTTAAAAACAAAAAACGCGACTGCTTAGAACCTCGTGTTTTTGTTTTGTTTTGAAGCACTATTTTTAAAAATTATATAGCCTATGTCACTATAAAAATTTAAACAAATCCAACGACACCTCATATGTTAAAATCCGTCAAGCTGTTAAGGCTGTATGACGTGTCAAAGAAATGAGCATACATACATACAATCATACATAAACTCGAAAAACATTACCCTCCTTCTGATGCAGTCGGGTAAAAATAACCTTCATTTTGCTTTCAGGTTAAAATTCTATGTTACTTAGTTACAAATAGACTTGTGTTTGCTTTCTAAATGGCGCAAGATTAGAATAAGGTGTTATTGGAACCTTTCTAATTATCTTGTTTCTGTTTTAGTACAACAGATAAGAGTTGCGATAATGTAAGTTGGAATTATATCTGTTGTATTAGGAAATATGTAGGTGACTGTATCTGTATGCCTGTATTTAGTATCTCTTGCAGATTGTTATCTATGAAGCTAATTTGAATGCTCGGTTATCTTGACATATATTGTCAGGTAATGTCTTTGTTATATTTCATCTAACAGTTGAAATATGGTTGAAATGTAATGCTACTAATAAATAAATGCAATTATTATACTATTGATTAAGAGAAGTTTTTCTTGTCTACCAACTAATTACACTTTCTGAATCGGTGTCATCTTCTTTACGTTCAAAACAGTTCTATAGAAACATTTGTTTTCGATATTCACTATGATGTTAGATAAAGTGCAACTAAAACTTTGTTGAGAAAAGTTCGAAACACATTTTTAATAATTAGCGTATCTACACCAACTACGACCACCAAAGCATTGCCGCTTATAAGCAAAGTACCTATTACTTATATTTTTTAGCATCCGTATAAACATGATTGATTTAGATCAGATAAAATTTATGATGATACTAGAGCTGAATTGATGATACAAAAACCTAATGACAGACACATCCTGAAACGTGTACGTCTGTGCGATCACTCATGACGGCTCACAATACATACAAGGTGTGGATAACGGATATCAGTGATTTGCAATGCTAAAGGAGAGAAAACGTATATTTTTATATCAGATCTTTACAGCGATGCATAATATGTATAGCAATCATATTGAACAGTAATCTCAATTTTTTTACCCAAATTCATAAAGCAACAATATTTAATCCTGGTTAATTTCATAAAGTCAATGATTAACTCAACAGCCCTAAAGTGCCTATTATGGAAATTAGGGATTTCGCTTCTATTCTCCTTATAAAGGAAAGCTGGAATAGGAACACCTGCCATGAATAAAACGAAAGTAGGTATCTCATGTCTTTTAATTGCAAACATGAGGCTGTAAATTGCAATTTAAATTGTAAATGTTATCCGCGGATGTAAAATTTAAATGTAATTTATTCACCCACGTAAATTGTATAAACTGCGGATATTGGTAAAGTTCTCCAATCGATAAAGATGTAGGCCGCTTAACTCTTTATGGGGCTATGAGGATTAACATAATAGATGAATAAACAGATAAACAGGCAAGGTATTGCGCGGCCTCTCCACTCAATGAAGTCCGTAGCTATCCACAAAAAATAGACTCCAAACACGAAACGCTACTTGTTACATGCAACGTTGAAAATCGTGACGCTTTTAGCCATTGTTTTTTCTATTTCTTACACTTGTTGCAAGTTATTCTTAAGAATTATTTATTCAATAAGCAAAAGGAAATTGTCTTGTCACGTATGAGTAGCTGATTTGTAAATAAGCTTACTAATTCTGTTAAGCGTTAAGTTAATAAAATCGAATAATTATTATTGTAGTTGGAAATGATCCTAGCTGCGATTACCTCGAAGAGCTTGCAATATCTTATGAACTCTTTTTTATGAGAGAGCAAATGAGATCTGATGGTAATTGACTACTTCCGTTCATGGACATCTAAAATCAATCGCTAATAAGATAAGAATCTCATATGATGTCTACCTTAAAACCAAGTAACAGCAACAGTTAATACTGGTATTATTAAGTGGAAATTGGAGTGACGATGACTTCAAAGTCCAACCACAATAACCACTACCATCAGAGATCTTTTGTAAAGATCCAAACAAGTATGATATAGGTAAGAGTAAATTTACTTTGAGAGGTAAATTATGCAACTAGCCGAAGTCAGACGGTCTTACGCAATTCTTATATAAGTGAGATGGTTACGCGTGAGTGGTCAGAGGACGCCAATTACTAGTGTTACCACCTGCTGTTTTTATTATGGATATCTATATAATTTTAATAGATATACATTTTATTTCCTTCTTTTATTTTTAAATCAAACAGTAACCTGCTTTAATATTATATTTAGTTAAGAATAAGAATATTTTTTAAATTCACATGATGATATATTCCTATCAATTATGCTGGAATGATATTTATTCTCAATCAAAACTAACTTTTCAGTTTTTATCTTTATAACTTGTATACTTTTTTTAATAAACTACAATGTCAACTAGTGTCTATTATCTACAGATAGAGTTATACGGATCAGTAAACATCTTGCATCTAATTGGCTTTAAAAATTCATATAAAAGTATGAATTTGAACAACATCTACTTGCATCTGGCCAGCTGGCTACACTAGCAATTACTCATGTGTTCACTAGGTCAGATGTTGTACTCGATGTGACCACATCTGAAACAGATAACGTAATCATTGAGGAAAGGCTCAGGAAAGCTTTAACAAAATGTGGGTCATTTGACAAAGGATGTAATTCACCAAACTTTACGAGCAATACGGTTCACTACTAAATGATGATTCTAGTCGTTAATACGGAATGTAACTTTTACGACGAAAGCGATGTTAAATACAAATCTAAACTCGTATTATACAATCTATTATACGTGATTATAAGGATTTTGTTATTAAATGTATGGGTATTTTTCCGTTTTAAAGACTATTTATAAAGATTTTCGAAAAGATTCAATAATCTACCAGGAGACAATTTGCGTTAAAACTAACATTTCTACTTATAACCAACGAATCAAGGTAGTTTCACTAAAACAGTAGTAGCTACATAGTGTTAAAAATCTAGTTACATCCTTAATAAAAGTAAATTTTCTACTTCAAAATTTGCTTGTATTATTAACCCATTTTGTCCATTTACAATCACATACACGAGTAAACAGAAAGCTAAAGCTGAATAAAAAAAATCGCACGCTTCGCAAGATACACAAGAACGCTCAACCGCCAACGAGTTTGAATGTAACGTAATCACGCTCAAGGTCAACTTGTACACACGATGCAACGGAGCCACAAGCGATCAAGTGCTTGAGTGCCACTAACACGCTATGCGATAGCGGTTTCCACTCTCAACTAATAAGCTATCTAGATGAATCTGGACGAGGAAGCTATCCGTAGCAAATCACTAACAATAATATCTTATAAAACCGTTGTCTTGAGTTTGATTTAAAATACCAAACGTTTGAAAGAAACCAGCTTTAATGTTTGAAAGTTTTAATATGAAATTATGCCAATGTAATGACAATACAAAGGCAACAGAAAAAAAGACTACGTAAGTGATGTAAGTTACGTTATAACTTTTTAGACAACATTATTATGCGCGACGGATGGAAATAATGGCATGATAAAAATGAAAAGTTTTGTCTTAAAAAGTAGACGACTTAGAACGATATAATATACCAACAGTAACGCCACATCATTGACACTTAACTACATCAGACGGTGCAACAATAACTGCGTCCGGCTATTATACGACATCCTTCGTTTGCATGACTACTAAGTACCAAGTGGTCATTATGTGTTAACTACCTGTGAAAGTTTAAGCATTCTTTTACGGACTTTTATACCCGTTCTTGACAGTAACATATACCTTGCATCGTTTAGTATCCTACTATCGAGTAATGACTTCTACCAGGTTGCGGAACTTCTTTCCATTAACCTAGATAGTGTCCCATTGTTCCGTCGCCTTCATTAAATCCTTGCCTCGTAGTCAACCAGTTTACTGACAAAGCCATCTATAATCTACATTCAATAGTTGTTTGATATAACAGGATCGATTTTTTTCTACCGTTACCTAACATTTACATTAGGACCCAAAGCGACTGTGTTGATGATGTCATTACTTTCCATAATCATACTTAGTTGCTAACACGTTCATTTCCTTCCTTTCCAGACGAAAATGTAGATAGAAAAAATAGGTTTCGTCTACTTTTTTAAAAAGTACGATGTCTATTGACCAGGCGTCGCCACTGGTGCCGATCAAGCCTCAAATAACGCTGCAGAATAGCGCGTTTATAAAGAACAGCCATAACCGAAGCAGCTTTTGCGGAGTGACTCCATCGCCAACGAACGGTAACAGGACGTTCAAAACTTTCGCAGTAAATCGAAAGAGTTGGAGTGGAAATGTAACGCTTCCACTTCAGCAGTTTGCTTTGGAGGAACCGACGCCACAGCTTGCGACTTTCCGCTCAGGAACGGGAACGTTCCCGAGGAACAGAGAGCGGAACAATAACAGTGCGTCGAACGGAATATTAACGCCTAACGGGAACTCCGTGCAGACTCTGAGAGGAAATGAAGTGAGGAGGAGCGGATGCTCTAACGGCCGACGGTACGCTGAGATAGGAAACTGGAGTAAAAGGTAAGTCCGGTGAACATTGTTTTAGTGGACTTGTTTTAGACAATTTCTTAGCTGAAGATTAAGCGAGTGAATAGCAAAATATACAAATAGAAGGTAAGGCATAAATAAGAAAGATACGAAGATGCGGAAACAAAAATACACTACCATGAATGTTTACGAGAATATATAAATTGTCTGTTGGATTGCAACCAAGTCAAATATCAGAAATGTTTTCCTCAGTAAGTCAGGTAAATAATGTAGCTAAATGAAGCACGTAGCTGTAACTTTTACTAGGCCTTATTTATTTTCTTTTTCATCTCGAGTAATTTTGTAACAAGTTTTCCAATTTCATTCTCTCGTCGCTTTCATTTCCTCCCGTTCGGCGGGTCCCGCTCCCTTAATATTACTTTTATTAGCTCAAAACGTTTAACAAACATTGGTTTTGAGAATCTAATAAAGATGAGTTCAGTTTCAATAAAGGTACGATTACTTACTTATTGATGTACATTTTGTTTCACTTTCGATCACTTCACAGTAACACAAAAAAACTTTTAATAACATGGATTTTATAATGCATCGTTTCTACATAGTCAATTTTAATGATATAGGTAAAATTAATACAATCAAGATTATCTTGTATTTTGATTACAAGAGGCAAATCTTGATAAACTAGTTTTTATGTATAGAGAGAGTAAAGAATTACTTTATGTATTATTTAAAATTTTATGAAGAAATCAAGGATTTTTAAAGCAGATCAAACATTATAAGTTCATACGTAAGAATGTCCTTAAACTCAATAATTACCAATATAGTACCTCACCGTATGTCTATAGAAATACTTTTATGTATCATAGTTAACATAGTTGTGTATTTACAAAACTTGCAAGCCAAACTTCCTTGCTTATAGGCACGCTATCCCGATGTTTACCGCATTTATCTAATCGGGTCCCTCATTATCTTTTATTCGTAGTAAGTAGAAACTTGGTCCATAATTCTCGTCCACTCAATTTGGGGCAGGCTAAGTTGCACGATAAGGCGACGACCAAATAATCTGACTTTTAGTACTTCGTCTTTTTATTAGGGGGTGAGTTTATCTCTATGATTCCTCGTCACTAACTGACGTTATCGTCTTCCTTCAACCGCTATCTGAAGTGTTTACTTTAACTCCGCCAATTAATACAAATCCTTGGCTCGATTCATTGTCTTGATTGTATAGTACTTTCGTATTGCCAATTTTGTTAAACTTATCATTCTGATTGTTTTCGTTCGCTTAATATTGACTTAGAAACTATACGTTATTTTAAAATTAACCTATCGAAGAATCATATTTTATTTCTATTCGTATGTCCTTTGGCGCACGAATAAGGTTAAATTCTAAATTTACTGTCATTATAATTAATTAAACGTGGAAAAACAAAAAAAAAATTAAGACCTGATTACAAGTCATAATAATGAAATACAAATCGCATTTAACATAAAATAGGTCAAAATATTGAATAGTGTTAAGAGTCCTACTTCTAGTGCCCTTGATGTAGGTAGAGCAATTTGTGAGCATTGAAATAATTGGATAGTTTATTTCGAATAACTAATGAACGCAACAGGTCAAGGTATTGGGAATTATTTAATTGTCACTCGTGCGTGTACTTTATGGTAATAAAAATTCCTGATAGTGGTCATAAAAAATCATCACTTAGTTAATTGAATGTTAGTTTATTACACATGTTTGGGATAGGTGCTCAATGAACATATTTTTCTGCTTTTGGTTTTATTCTTTTGTTGTTGTTTGTTAAAATACATTATTTATTTAATATACCGTCAAATGACTTAAAAATTATAAAGTTAATCTTACTAAATATGTCGTTTAAGGAGTATGTAATTATTGTTAAACTAGAACATCACTTCTTTTTTTAAAGACTAATTAAATAATTATAATAATATAATTGGTTCTACTTTATATACTTACATTTTCTATCCATACATCATTTTATTCTGCCAACAGATGGCGCTGTACTTTAGATCGTTAAAAATATTTTCTTTATTACATACGAAATAAATAGGTAGATGAGACAAGATTGTATATAATAGAGTTATAATTCTAAACAAAGTGCGATGTGTGAATGCACAAATGCATCGCGGTTACAGTTACTTCACCGTTAACCACATAACTTGAATACGGAAATGCACCTATTGAATGTAATGCATCGTCGGGTAACGAATATCTACGGATATTATCCAGTTTTTATATCTTGTAATTAAAACCAGTTTAAGAATTTTAATTATCTATGATGCGAATATTTTACTTAATTATTTTTCTGTCTCTATATAACTTGTATACCTACTACTAATTTAAATCATTATTTGTAATCTAAAAATCAATATAAATAAAACAAAAATGTTTGTAAAAATAACTGCGATTTCCTCAACCCATACGCAAGATACGAAAACATAAATATCTGATCAATTAAAATATTTTTCGTGCTGTCTGCAACTAATCTTGGCGACGGCTGAACCGAATATTTGTGAATTTATGTATCAAAAAGTAAAAATACTTTTGTAAAATGTTTGATATGTTAATAATTTATCAGGAGAGTGTAGTGCGTTTAGATTATCGCATTTGTGTGACCTGAATTGAACGGTATTTTAAAATATGTAAAATTCTCTACTAAACCTTCTCGCTCTTTGTCAATGAAATAAATAAGCTCATACTTATGACCGAAGTTATTTATTTCATTGACAAAGAGCGAGAAGGTTTAGTAGAGAATTTTATAGTTAAGATGAAGACTAGAAGCCGTAACACACTTAGTAATTAAAATATGACCTTCATATAAACGTATATAATATAAACGTGTACAAGACTTGTGTATGCTTAAAATGAAAATGTTTACCTGTATCCAAACAGATTAAACATCACCGAACGAAAATGAGATGAAAAACGGTGCAACTGAGAGCACTTTTGTGAATCTAATAAGTCTATTTAACTTGTCTCGGAATTCTTAACTTTCTCGGTGAGACGCATGTCCACTAGGAAACTTATAAGAACCGATATACTATGATAGTCATGCCACTCAAGTCGTCATTACCTTTGATTTAGTAGTATAACACTTGGAATAACTTACATGTATATTATTATAAAGTCTGAGAAATACGCTATCTACGAAGATTACAGCATTACGATGTTTATGCTTCAATCATAAAAGTGAAAGCCTACGCAAAACAACCGGTTTTCTTCAGCTGATTGCAGGTTTATTACAACTATAAAATACGATTTATACCTATTACACGAGTCAGTAATCATGAGATAACATACTTAATTGTTATTGCTTCTTAATATCACCTCATCGTATAAACATCACAAACAGTTACAACTTACTACTAGGGGCAAGTAGGTAATTAATCAAACACTTATATCAGCTATCGCGAAGAAATGAGACCTTAATATGAGTTACACAAGGATGTTTAAGGATTTACTATTAAGTATAGGAATTAAAAAAAAACTAATAAAATAGTTCACACTTTAGTAAACCAAACTTACGAATCTTATTGGTCCCACTGCGTATAGTGCTTATATCAGATTAAGTATTGTGTTGGTTACTGCCCTGATACCGTAAGAATACTTTGTGCAATACTTACTTGAAGCCTATTTCACCGCAATGTAATTCTCTAAGCCTCTTATATTCTCAAAATACAAGTACTATAAAAGAGCTTAACATGAAGCTTTATATTTCGAAGATTTTGAAGAAAGACCCATCTCCACAGACGGAGAAAAAACGTTAATCCGCTTCGAAAATTTCAGCGACCTTTGTACTGGAATTAAGGAGGCATACAAAAGAAATTACTTGGGATCTGAAATCTCGTTCAGAGGACACTTGTTAGAAACAATTTGGCTAATAGAGATTAACTATCTAAGACGGCTGTTCCAAATAGAAATTCTCCACTCTGTTGCTCCCTTGACGGAAAACGAAATGAGTCACGCTAATGCGTAAAGCCGCTAAGTTTTCGTGTAATTTTAGTGAAAGTTGACAAAGAATAACAATACCTTCGTGTTTCCTTCTTTGGGTCACTAATACATATTTATATGTATATATGAAATTCTTTCGCTGTTCAATTTTGTAGGTGATTTTGCCGTTGAATATGTTTAGTGTGATGGTGACTACGACGGATAAACAAATTGGCTAGAAGAGGTAGTATAAATGGACACAGAGTACCCAGACTTTGACTATGAAGCATCATAATAAGATACACCTGTCCGTATTACTAATTAAGACAAAACCACTGCAATCAGATAAATAGGCCCAACAGAGGTAGAGTTAAAAAACAACCTATGTGTAAATATGTACCTAAGAATTTTTATATATTTTTTTCCAGTTTTTTCCATATACATTAAACTCCGGATAATAGTTCTTTCAACCTATTGGGGTTTATAAGCCTTGTTTTAATTATGTTGTGCCACCAGTATTCGTATTTCAGACAATGCGCAACAGTAATACTCCGAGGCACCATGTTTAATCAGATGCCTAAGAATAATGGTCGCGCGGGAAAATAATTTTCTTCCGTAGCCTTACACTATTGTGGAAGGATTTCAAAGACCCTTTTCATGGTTTCCGAGGCTATTAAATTCTTTCTTCGCCATAAAAGAGTCCTTTATACCAGATAGGTATGTTTTTATTATTGAGAAAGTTTTCTCGGTATAGACTGATACGAGTGCGTCGCCTTTTGTTGTGTAACTTGATTCCTACTTTTGTTGGATATTAATAAAATAACTTCAATATAATCATATATTTTGGGTCAACTTGCTAGCGCTATCTATTTAAGTTATATTATCAGTTACCTATTTAACTTGTTTAAGAAGCCACGTTACTGAGATTTTAAATAACTATCAATATTATAGGAGGTGTTTGACATCAATTCTCACTCTTTTTAATTCAATTACTTTCAAAGTAAAATTAATAACAATTTATACATAAAGCAATGTGTTGATTATGCGAATAAATTAACAGTAACAGACATGACACACATTTCAGTTCACAAAGGTATTTTTATAAAAGCTTATTTGTACCATTTTATTTATTCGCGAACACGATCGACGACCGAATATTTGTCTACATAAAAAGCCCAACGTGCACCTGACAGTAATGTTTGCGGAGTAAATAATGTTGCAAATAACAAAAACGTCGTGTACCGATCCCTTATTGAATATCCGAAATTCGGCGGAATTCCTCTAAGCCCACTCATTCGATATTCAGGACGCGTGGCGGGGCATAAATATCCGTCGTCCTCATTACAATAACTTCGTCTCGGAGTATGGACGTCCCTGAAGGTTGCAACGGACGCAACATCCCATGGGATGTCACTCATTTAGATAATGGAATTCTAGACCGATCACTACAATTACCGTGATTTCTTTCTACTTTCACGCAGTTAGTGGCATTCGTTTACGTTATTGGATGTTTTTATGTCCGAGGAAATGTAATGAGATACCAGATAACAAGCATTTGATGTAAATTCTTTTTAGATTTAAAGGCCGTTTTACAAAAGTAAATGGCAATTGCAAAACAGTATTTTAAGATAGATAAAGTTACGATTAGTGAACATATTTTTGGTGTTAGTGATAAAATGTGACAATCATACTTATGTCATGTGTACCTACGAGTACAATGTTTAACAAAATTGAACAGAATTACAGATTAACAGAATTGAACTGTTCAATTTTAAAATAGATTAATCAGTAGAAGTATTTCATTCAGAAATAAAACTACCTATTTAATGCATTTAATTACAAATAAAGGAGACAAACAAGCTTTAACACCCATTATCTTGGAAGTTCACTTCATAACACAATCGGATTACAAAAACACTAACAATCAAACGAGATCTCCCATACTTGATACTGTTTCCCTTCAACATACCAAGGCCACATATGGCTGTAAGTGCTGAAGACAATAGTCATTCAAATCAAATCATACAAGAGAATGCGCGAAAACGTGAGGTGGAAATAGCGAGGACCAATAAAAGCGTCAAATTCGGATGCGTTGGAAAGTCGAGCTTCAGCATGGTCTGGCGAGCGCGGTGGACGTGTGGCCGATACCAACCAGCCTTCCCTACACCGGGATGCACCGCCTGTTTGTTATGCTAATTGTACGGACTGATTTGCACAATAAAACCAACACGTCCTATATAACGAACGCACGTTAATTTGTGTGTACTAAAATGAAACGTTAATTGGTCAGTTTTACCTTGTTCATACTTACCTATGTTTTGTTGTTGCAAATTATGCTTTTTACCCGTTTTTGTTTAACCACACTTATTTCTAGTCTTCCGGCCGGCACGCAATCTATCATAAATCTCATTAGTTAAACCCACGCTGCTCATTGCAAGCGCTGAACGCTGTAATACGTCGATAAAAAGAGTAGTTTAAGCGACTTTTTGCTATAAATCTTGTATCAACGCGTGTGCGGTTGTTTGCGTTTTAAAAAAGCTTGGAGCTTTGTCTATCTTTATGCTCGGAGCGAAGTGGACCAGAACAGGCAATTTATTGTTATGCCCCGCAGACCGTATTGGGCAAAAAAGCCATGAACACCTAACAATGCTCTTATTTGTCTTTGTCTTGTTAATTTATTTTGTGTTTACTCTACCCCGTACGATATTTCATTGACCGAGCCGATTTTGTATTTTACTTTTCTTGAACGGTGTAATCTATTTATCAGTCTACAAAACAAATGTAAAAACAAGTTTTCAAGCGTATTTTGACTTTATTTAATTAAATGTGTACATAGGTAGGTATGATTAAAAATAAGTAAAATTTCATAAAATTATTCATTTGCGTTGTAATTTCGTAGTAACTCGTAAAATTTAAGGAGAATAATATTTATAGCAACAAATCTTAATTTTATCCTTACATTATTATTTCTCTTTAAAGGCTAATGAAAGATTCTTACCACTTTCATAGTCGCACAGAAATAGTTCTAACCCAATTTTACATGACGTGCTCACTTTTAGCATTTCAAAACTAAGAACGTGCTTCCAATGACAGATATCTTCAAGTATTCGTTCAACTTGCCACACAATTGGCGCCATCGTTAATTGTTGCTGAGTGCCTTTTAACGAACGTTTGAACGTATGAATGGCCCACTTAACAAATTTAATGTGTGTACCGCCGGTCCATTTATGCCATTGGCATTCGTTCTTCAACTGTGTAATTGGGTTCATTGGGCATTTTTGTTTGCAAATTATTGAAGAAAACGCAAAAATGTTTTTATCAAACAATTTTCACTAATGCGGCAGATATTGTTTTATATACTTTAGGCATAGCTAACGTTGTAGTTATTCTTTTGTTAAATACTCGTGCATAATTGGAAGCTTTTGTTATCTACAACATAAGGTATCGTTGTAACGGGTAAACTGAAATACACAAACACACAAATATTCATGAATCAAAGGGAATTTTCCTGCTGCATTGTTTATATCAGGAAGACTCGGAAATTGTAATGAGCTATGGCCAATCTCTAGTATTCTCACTAATGATAGCCTTCTGCGCTTTCGCAGGTAAGGGTGAACTGAGTATATTATAGGATGTTTTGACTTTGAGGTAGGTGACCTATATCTAAATATAATTGACATGATGGTTAATGTCGACAGACTCTTCGTTTTGAACGTGAAATATGATTAACAATACCCAAATACCACGGACGATCATTTATCTAGCGTGAAGGTATCATCTGTCCAAAACTGAAGCCAAACTTTCTAATTTGCATGTTCCGAGTATGATTACCTTACACCCACTACGAGAAAGTAGGGGAAAACCGCACGCTCCGTGACTCATTCTCTATTTCAATCCTGCATTTATACAGATTCAGTTCCACGAAAATTGTATTGCGTTCAGCCAAAGCTTGTTCATATTAGATAACACCGAAAACGCCCGCTCTGCTCTGTAATGGTGGTGAAGTTTGACTCGTTTGAAAAGTAGGTACGATCTGAAATATTTTCTTTTTGGTTTGAAAATAATGAAACGTGATAAGAAAATATATCTACTTTTATTTTCTAGAGTAGATAAGCATATTTTTTTTCTTTTTTATAGTTCAAATAAACATGCGCTTAGAAAATGCCAGGTAAATTAGATTTATATCATAGCTGTTTTATACCCGATTATTTTTAATGGGTTTATATTGAAGTGCAGCCGTCTTGTTTATTCTGTAATGCCTATAAATCTTCTAATGATTGATTTAATAAATGAAAATAGGGCAATTAATTCTGCAGTGTATATTTTATAAATAGGAAATATTTCCTGGATTTACGTTAAATAGGTTAGATATAATCGTATTAAAAGTTTTTCTTCTTTTTAACGTTAATTGGTCATTAGACAAGTATGGTTTATTTATTTATATCCATCCTTTTATAGCAATATAAAACAATATAACGGAAATGTTAGCTGTATATATTGTTATGGTCTGGCATTTATAATTAAGAAACTTTCACAAAGGTTGATATAAGATTATCTACCTATATGAATCATCTTAATAATTCTACTATACCTGTTATTTTTTTATGCTAGTGTTAAATAAAAGATTATGGTACCTATTAATGTCAGGCCCAATCCCAAATTAGAAGGGAGATCAAACTGAAGTCGATCACAATGTACTTTCAGTAGTAGATAACACCCAAATCACAGGACCTTTACACCACAGACGCCACTATTGTAAGACAAGAATAGACGTTGTCGGACCCCGCTTCACTCTATATTGCTGTATTACTGTGTACTACAGCTTTTACAAGACGCGTTTCATTTTAGTTCTCAAAGGTAGTAGATATGTGACGAATTCCCAATAAGATTCCCGTTTAATATGTAGTTTGTAAATTAGATTCAATGCCAGTATATTTACTTATGTGTCAAATAAAAACAATTTCTGATCTAGATGTAAATCTAGACCAGTAGTTGGATTAAACT
>DWPV01000167.1:0-36559 GCA_018251915.1 Urbanus proteus proteus
TAAAATGACTCTTTGTCAAGGCGATTGTGACTTATGCAGGGTATGCAGGATGTAAGATAGTTTATAGGAAGACTAAGCAAACCGTATCTGTTTCCAGAGTATTAATTGAGTGTCGATTATATTTAACTTCATTATTATTAATCATTCTTCATTTAAATTCGCTACAGGCTTTAGATTTTTTTATATCCTTGCTGCGAAAGGATATAAAAAACGTTCTGTTCTAAACATCCAAGATCGTAAAGATTCTAAACTTTACAGAAAATGCATATTTGATAGATGGGTGGAAAAACAAATTTAGTTTCGTACAAAAAGCCACAAATCTAAGAAAAGGATGCAAAACTATATACAAGATTTATAAAATGATAACACTATTTTTCCGAAACAAAGATTATTCGATAGTAACAATTCGCTTACAGTGTTTCATTTTACACGTCTACTGAACACACAACGAGACAAAAAGCTGAAATAGAGACGTTCCAGCAATTTGGCGACGGCCTCTGAATGGGTTTCAATTACAAGGCGATTGTGTCCGTCTCTTTTCTGCCCATTTAATTATTTTCTGTCTGTGTTTTGTCTACGTTTGTTGATTTATTGATATCTCTCACTGTAAATCTATTAAGCATTTTAAGTGAATGTCAGATAACTATTTCTAAGCCAAGATAAGACAATTTTCTTAGTATCGCGTAGATAATTTATTTCTGAGAGAGAAAGTTGTTATAAATTATTTTACTTGGAAATATAATATAAAAGCAGTTGTTGTTGAAACATTAAGAATAAGATAATAAGATTTTCTGAGTCATTAACATTTCATTATTTCAAAAGTTCAATGATAGCTGTTTGGTCTATTAAGCCTAGATTTAAATTGTTAAATATATTTGGGCCTATATGAAATCCAAACTTGATTATGTTTATAATAATAAAAACAAATAAAAAAATAAGTTTATAATAATAAAGACAAATTAAAACAATAAGGAAGATTACCATCTTTTGTGCAGTTTACTCCAACAAATGTACAAGTAAGACCACGAATTGTCAGACGGCACAAACATAAAAAATAATTCTCGACAGTCGTACAAATGGAACAAAGCAAAATATTTCCCGGTCATTCCAGCAGTAGAACAGTAACCGTCCCTCCTACATCTCTGGAATGAATGCGAAGTATTGGCAAGTGACAATTAGAAGTTAATTTGGTCCGAATAGCAAAAGTTTATTCCAAGTCCGATTTGCCGCTCCACCGCACCACGGCGTCAGCAGAGCAACTTTCCACATATTGCACGGGTCATTGCGGAGGACTTCCAGACTCGTCAAGAAAACTTTGGGAACGATAGAGATGGGCTCTGTTACGCGTGAAATAATTTTGGGCGCACGAATATTTTATATAACTTATAAAGTAGTCTCTCACTTGAGTTGGATGTAATACCAAAATATGCCGCCATATCAGGGTTTCTATACTCGACCTTATTTTTTTTTGAAATTGCAATCACATATGAATTTAAAATTTAAAATATTTATATGATTAAAAGTAATTAATTTTTTTTTTTCATTAGGTTTCCAAATTCGCACTGTTATATCGTTGGAATATGGATTGAATTATTGTCATTTTGAGCAAAGATCCGGATTTAGCATAAACCGCAACGAGTCAATGGACAAAGGTTAATTATTAAATGTAACAAGATGGTGGAGAGAAATCAAATTAGATCAGAATTTAATAAATTGGTTCAATTGTGAGTCGATAGTCCCAGAGATATTAAATATTATATACAAGTAGAGTGAGTAGACCCTATTTAACCTATGTCATTTCCTTAACGTACCTCATTAAAATTTACCGATTATATAATGAATTATAATTAGAACCGACTTTAAAGCGAATAAATGAGAAAACATACAAGTAAATGTACGTGTCTATGCGAATATGAATAAGAAATATTATTCAACGATTGATAACATTCATCTTGTGTATTTTTACCTCTTTTATAAACATGTAAGAGTAACTGAAAAAATACTCTTGTGGCGAAACAAATTCTTTCCGATATTGCTTTCATGGAAGAAATCTTATTTCCGTAAGGAATGTCAAATGTTGGAGTCGCGTGGAATGTGGTGTTTGTAATAATAATATATCATTCCGAAACGTGGATAGACGAGCAATAAATAACGACACAGCCAACGAAAATATTGAAGCTGCTGAAGTTATACGATCGATCGTATTTGACATTGCGAGATTGACAATTGCTAATGATGTGATAGGGCAATACAGTTGGCATTCTGTTAACTTTATAGCTCTGTTATATCTATATTGTGTGTGTCGTGATTTTTCTTTAGTATTATAATCGAGATGGTTCTGTAATTTTTGCCTTAAAACAGTATGACAGCCACTGAAACCTAAATTGCTGTAAGATTAAAATTGTTTAAATAGAGCTACGGTATCCCATGCCGTAAGAGGCAATTAAAAGGGCGCTTCTGGGATTGGGGGCGGCTAGATTGGGAGCTCTAACCGTCCATTCGGCTACTGCGGGAAAGACGGCGGTAGGTGTGGTCGCATACCGCCGTGCACGAGACGATGCGGCGAGCGTAGCGCTCGCCTTGGATGGAGCCGTTAGGGCATCGCGTTTGGAGGACTCCAGTGAAGGCCCAATGGAGAACCTGAAGTCCACTTCACAGCGCGAGCATAGCCACCGGGGGGGCTTTTGTGCGGTAAAAATTCCACATAACTTGGCGTCGCTCCCAAGGCGTCCGGTACCTTTTGAAGGTTTCCCCCTCGTAAACAAGAAAAAATGAGGTTAACATGGTAAAAATATCTTTCCTTTTTTTTCATTTTTATTACTTTTTCACAGGTGCTGACGCTCAATCCGAGTAACTTTTACGTCTCCGTGTCGCGTCTGACCACTTGGTAGATGAACATAAAACTATTTATGCAGCCTAAGTCGTATACATTACTTGTAGACAATATATGTAACACAAGTTTCTCGCAAGACAAGCTATTAAGCCGGGCCTTTCATTCATCCGAGAACACATCGCAATTTGGTTAAGCTTCCAGAAGAGCTTTGAGCTGTGGGGCTTCGAAGCATAGCCGAATTGGCACGAGACGGAGTGCTAAGTTAAGACTCACTACTAAAAGCTATAAATTAACTTCCTTCTTTATTTTGTTCATTGTTATCCACTCCGTATTTTATGTTCGCGTTTGTTTGTATACACTAACATAATTACTGCCGCTCTATATAAGTTACTTTTTTGTTAGATCCGAAAATTACTTTTTAGCTCTCCTACTATAAAATAATTAGCTAACTAAAAACTAAGCTCTTTAACTATTAAATTCGCATTTGTAAGGTAAAGTATAAGTATATTTTTGGGATAGATTTGATTTTCATTTCGTTATTCGACTTAACTAAGCTAATACACGACACATCTTGTACTCTCTTCCTGCCTAAACAAGTACAGTTCCATTCCACCAAGTATTAAATCAGTCAACGATTGCGATTAGCGAGCAACTATAGAATTTGATAGGATAAGATAGGATTATGGAACAACGAGATTTCTTTTTTGTCATCAACATCCCTTCTATCTAATTTTTCATTCTATTTAGTTCTTCCATTCAGTCTTACTCAGATTCTTATTCTTATTCTTATCCTCTCTTGGGTACATTAGCATTAGCACTTTAGCACTCCTTTAGGCCTGATCACAGCAGCTGCTAGTTCAAGTTCTACTTTTACGTCGTTCATTCAAATGAAATGGGGCGAGAAAGGATCTCTGACATCTTTTGGAGCGGAGCCAAAATCACTTGCACTGGGCGCCCTCTGCTGATAAATGGCGACAGTAGTTGTGGCTTTGCTATTTTTTCTCATACTGACTTGAAGGTTTAAGACAGTGAGAAACCCTTAGAAAAATAAAGTGTACTAAGACATATACGTATTATATGTAGTAGTGTCCATTTCTTACTTTAGAGATACAGTGGTTACAAGTTTATGGATCATGTTATCTAATATTATCTGTTGCTGTATGAGAGTACCTATACCCATTGCACTCCCAAATTTCCCCATTGTGTTCTATGAATTACAGTATATCGCGCATTAATATTATTTTAAAGAATATTGACGGGAACATTTTTCCGTTTATTGCAAATTATGAATAAAATGGAATATTTAAAGTATCAAAATTAAACACAGTTTCATGTTTCATACTTGTCAACAACAAGGCAGAGGATGAAAGTCATAAAAGAGAAATATTCATTAATATCGTTGCGCAATGTTCTTCCAAAGGGAGCAGTAAAATTTTAACTGCCCTTTCACTCATCCGAATTGAAGCAACGCTACAGGAAACACAATCTCCACAAGTTACAAACAATACGCTTCTTGACGAACATTTTAAATGTTTAGAAATGAATAAATATTTTGTGAAAAATCGTACAAATGTACAAAAACATTCTGAATACAGTAAATTACTGTAAAAGATGTAAGTAATCCGAGTAGTATGGAAACCCTTTAATACACTTCAGTAAACACCCCTAAATAAGGGTTTTCACTTTCACTGAACCAAGAAATTTGTCCAGAAACTAGTGTATTATTTTATGGAAAGGACTTATTTAACTTCGATCTTGGTGATACCAGTAAAAATTCATTTCGTGGTAGCTTTTATTCCGTTTCTCGATAAACTTTTCGTAGGTTTGAAATTGGATCAATTTAGTAGGAGTGGAGCGTGGAGCTCACACTCTTTGTATCGATTTGCGTCCATTAATTGAAAACGCGCCGGAGGCCCGTGTCTTGTTAATTGCTACATGGAGACTTGGCAAATTTTGGGTAAGGCTTGCTTCCTACTAACTCCAGTTCTCTTATATTTTAGATCGTACATAATAACAATTAGGTAGATGATTTACTGTTTACTATGTCGTTAAGAAATAATAATACAATTACCAAATCGATGAAGTCACATTTTGTTGAAATCGGTAAATACTGATTAATTAATGTAATTTTGACTTTCTCTCTCCTATTGAGTCTGCACTATAGCGCGTATCATGCGGTGGCCAAGGCGTAGCTTGATGTGAACGCGGTTTCCTTGGCGTTTTTTTTCTTAAAACTAATTGTTTCTCTTGGAACTATATTCTAATTAACAATTTTTTGATTCACAATTATGAAATTTAGAGTTTTTGGGTTTACAATCATAAACCAATCGGTATAACTTTTCTCTTTTTACGACGACTTCTTCAAGACATCCTTATATCCATCATAAATTTATCTCTTTTGCATGCATTATCGGTCGTTTGTTTGCGTACTGTACGATTTTAAAAAACATATTTCGTGTTTATAAATTATTTAAGATCTAACATAGCCTTTAGCATAAAGGTGCTTAGTATACAAATTTTCTAAGGGTAATCGAGAATACATCTTGCTCATAGGCGCCGTGATCGGTTGTGTTAAGTGTCGGGTACAGTGTTTGGGTAAATAGGTGTAATGTTAGAGCGTATTACCGCAAGTCTAAGATTACACCCCGAGGTACAAAGTTCTAGATGGATTGACGACGTGTTTGTATAAATTGTGTCTGAAACTCTAAATAACATTTTAGATACCTGGGATTTGCTTGTTTGTAGACTTTGGAGAGTAAACTAAATATAAGTTGCGGTAAGTTTTTGAATAACTACTTAAAAAGAAGTAACATAAAAAATTAATCGAAGCTTTGATTCGTCTTGAATCTTTTTAAACTAAAATAAAAAGAAATAAAATTGTATAAGTAAATTAGAAAGTTTTTCAAAAACCTCCATTATTCTTGGAAGGTTGTCAGTCTTCAAAGCTATCTAACATTGTACAAGCTGGCGAGTTGGAGTTTGGCATTAGTATGTAAATGTGCGGCCCGCGTTGGGATAATGCCGCATTATCATACGGGTAAGTTTAAATCTTGGCATTATGCAGGAACATACAGATCTCCTTTAAGACTTCAATGCATGTAATTCGGGCATTGTATAATAGGTTTTATACATAACCAATGACACTTTTAAATAAAAAGGTGATTTTCTTTAAGTGCCAATCTGATTGCTAAAGGTAGGTTAGTTAGTTATGTAGCGGATGAGTTCTGCCTCTTGCCAGGCTCGACAGTTTGTTGACAGTGTTTCCAACCACTCTTGGATATTCCTATGTTCAAATTAGCGTGTACAAATTTTTACCTGAAACTATTTTTTTAGAGTCAATCGTTCCTTTCTCCACTGGTTACTAACCAATACCAATACTATCAATTTACAGATGACTTGAGGTATTAACAGCTTTTAACTTATCTTTTGCATAAGACGTAGCTGATGAAATGTAATGAAACTAAAAACGAAAAAAAACAACATTAAATTAATGAGAAACACCTGCTTTCCTAGCGTTTATATTAAACATGTTATATATGTAGGAACATACGTATCAGGCATAAAATCTTAACAATTCTGTGTCGTTCCTTGCTTCATTACAATTTATGGTATAACAGCTGGAACGGGTCGGGCAAATGAGTTTTAAAAAGAAATGCGCTCGAAGGCTTTCGGACGATTCCCTTTGTGCAAAGAAAAAAGAAGTTACGCGCAGCAGCGAGCAAATATTTGAGTGATTAAGAAAAAAAGATTTCATTTAAGTCGTGGAAATGGGCAATGTCTTTGTGTTTGAGCGACAGAGAATAAGATTGAGGCCTAATAGGCGATTACTTTTTAAAGGACACACGGCTTTGTATGAAAATAAGGATGGTTGTGAAAAGAAATGTATTTATTTGCGAAAATTGAGCATACTTACAAAAGAACTAGTACATAAAGGACCCTGTAATAATATATTCCGAGAACTGTTTTGAATAATATTATCTTAATATATTTATTGTGAACATGACATTTATACCAATACGATTCCTCGGGATCATGTTTATTGGAAAATATATTTAGCAATCACTTTAATAAAGACCTTATATAAGTATGGTGAAATACAAATGTTTCTTTTTGTTATAAAATGTAGCCATGGTACCTATGATGTAATATGCTAATATCAATTTAAAAAGTTATAATCGACGCAAAAGCGTATGCCCACTTAAATCATGAACAGTCAAGGAATTTAAGATTGATTGCAAGCTTGCACGATTTAACGCGACTGGCTATTATTGCGAAGAGTTTCCTTAACTTTTTTGTTTGCTCAAGTAATCAGGATGATTATAGCATTAGATCATATCAATGTAATTTAATTGAAGATACGCTCGGCCCAATGAGTAGTGATGACTGGATTGGTTGTGTGATATACATTATTAGAGCGCCAAGTACCTAACTTGGCGGTAACAGGACGATATCAAAGTGATGTAGAAATTTTAATATCACTGACTATATCCTTACAGCATTAAATAATTTCAAATATAAATTCCAGATTTAAGTGAATTCAGTTAAATCTCAACCTGAACTCATTTTAAACCAATAAACCGTTTTTTTTAAATTATTACTTAAACTCCATTTAGCAAATGACTATAGTCTTAATGTAACGTCAACGAAATAGGTCAATAATCTATTCCAGTTCAATTCACTTAATAGTAGTAGCTAATACCGAATATTATTCACATCACGACTTTAGAGGAATCTGTATAATCTATCTGGTTGACCCCTTCATGACAATGCCGATGACTGGTCAGATTAGCAAATTGGCCCCTTTGTGTCGTTCACGTCCGTTTTGTTTGACTAGCCGCTGACCGGCCAAAGGATTGAATTCCATTTCATTTACCTTTGTCCGTTTAACATCAGTATTATATTCGCATTGTCGTGGTCAATCCATTTCAGCCGATTCGATACGGTCGGCGGTTAAAAGATTATTAGTTCATCAGAGTGATTGTTTCTGCGTGTCATACATTTTTGGATTTATTATAACAAAATATATGCTCTACGTCAGACTTGCAAAGTGTTTATTAACGTCGCACAGGGATATCTAATTCTCCAATGGTATGAAGTTCACACAATTAAGGACCCGTTTTTTTTCTATGGAGTATTGCTCATCTTTAAATATTCTCATGTTTTTTATGTTATGTTTATTTGCTCTTTTTTTTTCGAGCATTGAAATTAATATCAATTTTTTGTTAATCATGATAACAATTCATGTAGTACGAATTTTAACTTTGTATGTTGCAGTTCCGAGTTTCATTTCGTTTTCAATTAGAGATGTATCTCCAATTTTTACATTATTTGCCAATTAAAAATTAATAATCAAGAAAGTAAAATGGGGTGGAAAATTACGTACAAAGACATCTAGTTAATATTCCTAGACGTGTTTGACGTCTATCAACATATGTACGAAACGCTGATGGACTGTGACGAAACCCTTTTCGTGGTCTCACATTTATCAATATCTTGTTTACATTCCGAGCCAAATAACACAGAGGTGACGACTTTCTACGCACGATTAAGCCGTGACCTTTCGACAAGACCGCAAAACTACAAATCGGGGATCAACCAGGACCTCTGGCTGATCTGGGTCCTCTGTTTGTGTTTCGACCGTTACGTTAAATTGAAAATATTCTCACAAAGTTACTTAAAGGTCCATATCCAAACCTTTCCTACACTCCAGGAAGGGACTCCTAATACGTTTTGGGCAATGTTTTGACGAAGTAATATTAGTGGAGATTTTAAGGGGTAAGCAATATTCAGTCAAAATAATAAAAGATTTACCAACAATAATAGATTAATTATAATACTTGACGCGGATGCGGGGCGTTTAGATAACTTTACTGAATATGATATAATAGAGTCGACATCTACTTTCTATAGAAGTAATAAATGTACATGCGGCGCACAAGAGCGAACACTACTCTTTTTAAACGTACCATATTTTTGTTAATGCCACTGCAGCAGAACCAGGAAGGGATCAGTGACCTTTTGTATAAGTTCATTTGTTTCTAATGCGTTACAAGAATTGACTGCTTAGCAGAGATACTTAAAGAAAAAATAGTCTGTATAGAGTTATTATCTCCGCTGTCTCCCTGATGTACTGCGCACTCGTTCCAAGATAGGGAACTGGTAAGCCGCTTTTGTATTCGAAGGACGTCTTTATATGACATTTGTGATAAATTGACTATAAATTTTAGATGAAATAACAAAAAGAATTGTGAGAAATGTTTACAGAAAAAACATATTGGCGTCGACTGATTTATTGTGCTAGGCTATAAGATATTTCGGTGATGTTCTAGTGATTCTTGGCAATGGAGAATAATACTACAGAGTACTTCTATTAAGACTTGGCGAGACTGAAGGTCACTGCATCTAATGCAGATATTCATATAATACAACTAGGAAATCCAATGTTAACTAATAGAAAATGTTATTGAAAAAAATTATATTATTTACCTACTTTTTCAACTCTCAGAAGGGCACAGTTAGGATCACAAGGGATCGCCGGCGATTTAGGGTTAACGGATAAACGATAGATTGATAGACAATCTTTTTTTTTTGTTCTGAATAAACAAATTGAGTGCCATTTGACACGATTTAGATGGCATGGTTGGACGTTGCTGGCTCGCTATAGTTTTTTTCATTTTAGGTCTGATTGTGGTCTGTTTGTAAGTGGCAGGGCATGAAAGAAAGAGACAACAGGAAGTAGCACGTGAGCGAATTGAGGCGACTACCAGTATGATTAACTTAGCATTAAGTATGCTCGTCAGTGCTTGGCAGTCATTGAGACACGGGTTTTTTGTTTTGCGGGTTGTAAAACTAGGTTAGTGGTAAGAATACGATTAGGTACTGATTTCTATGTGTTTGTTTGGTGGCAGCAGTTTCCATACTAATCGGCTCCTATGCCACCCCTTGTTTCTGTTTTCCGTGTGGCAAGGTATGCAATAATATAAAAAAAACTACTTATGAACAATTTGGTAGACAAAAATATCTCTTTTCATCATCAACTTATTTTTGTCCCAATTCTATTTATAGGTCTTTTTTCGTAGTAAAGTTTATTGCGTCATGGTTTATCACTTTGGGATAGTGTGGGTTGGTAGAATTTATACATTTCTGAGAACATAACAAAACTTTCAGGATACGTGTGTTTCCTTTTAAAGTTTTCATCAACGTAAGGTAAAACTTTTTTATTATATTATTACTTTGTTTCATTTTTTGTAATATTTGCGTTACTTCTTTACATAAAGATATGTGATACGGGATTACATTTCGTGGCGTGTTAATATAAATAAACTTTCAACTTATTTCTGAAGGTATTTTAGTTCTGAAGCTTAAAAGAGTGACCATAGAATCTAAAGATTCCGTAGACGATTTAACTTTTTCTGGTAATAACCCCATATCTCTAAGAAGTAGGTACAACAACAACAAAGCATATCTCCAATAGATAAGCTAATAAGATCGGGGACACTCGAGGCCAACTATTATAATATATCCAAACTTATGTTAGTTTGTGCGGCGTCCGGAGTAACGAGGTTAATCCGAAGGGTTGCGATGTGTCATCTGTCACCCGGCGGATATGAGCCTCTGATATGAGGCTACGCTATCTTTATAAATAAATCTGGGGACCTGTGATTTTGGGGAAGGATACAAATATATGTTATGGGTATCTTTTTGTGGTTTAAATTGTTATCAAAGATTGAATTCTGTATTTTGATGATGTTGGTATTTTATACACTTTTAAAGTTATCCTACGTTTCCTTGTGTTGTGGGTTTTAAAGAGAAATACATAAGTACACGAGATTACAAGCAGACTTAAGCTTTAAATATAATTTATGAATTTTAATTCCTAATTACCTCACCCGTACAATAAATATGAGCTCACTCATGTTTAACACTTTTGAAGGTGGTAGAACTCTATGTAGTTCGACTTCGGCGGCACCACCGCCACACCTATTTCTGCCTTGTAACAGCAGTGTTAAGCACTGTTGTGTTCTAGTCTAAAGGGTGTGGTTAGGGAGATATACTTATCCGAGGAGTTCCAGCTCAGTCCTCAGCGGTAGCAACGCATCTGTGGTCAACCTCAGGTAGGACCTTAATCTTATATAGGCTTGATTATGACGGGTAGACGTCTATGGGCGGCAGTTGCCACTTACCATCAGCGGATTACAAGCTACATGCTACTTTGATCATATAAAAAAGAAACCCGAAATTTACATATTTAGTGTTTATACCACGGACGCTGCTCTTCTAATAGATATACCTTAAGGATAGGCTGACGCTTCTAGTATCAGCATAAATTGACATGAGAATTAACTTGAACGCAATATAGTCCTTTAGAAGCCTATATTTCCATGGTGCTTGGAGAATGGTGATGAGATAGAAACGATAAAACTTATATATACTCAATACTACCTAGACCAAAACAAGCAGTAATTACTTATTTAAGTGGAATAAACCAGGCTACACGGCGAGACCTAAGAAAAAATACCTCACTAAGTTAAATCAAAACGAAAATGTCTTTATAAATAGTGTGACGGGTTGTTCATATCTGTCGCGCGGAGAGCCTCATATAACAAAGGGATTCGCTAAGTGTCTGTCTATGTTTTCAAAGAACTACCATTTACTAAGTTTCGTATATTTATTTGCACGACGACAAAATATAAAAGCGACTTTCCTCTGGTATTTGTGAGACTAAGGAATTTTGAAAGTACTTTGCAAACAGAGATAAAGTCGTAGATAGTGATACAAGATAGTTTGACAATATACGGTTCGTGCGTGAAATCAAAAAACCTTTGTTCAGGGCCCATGCGGGCCACACCAACACGATCCTGTATTGTAGAGAAATACTTTTGTCCTTTTTATAAGTTTATGAGAATTATCATATTAACTTGCAATCCACCCGATTATAAGTGGTTACAGCTGGCAATGATTATTAGTTATTAACTCCATGATAACTTTATCATCTCATATGAGTCAGTCGAGTGGTAAATAATTACGTATACGTATAAAACCTCACAGAACCTAAGTCGGGACACTGACACCTAAACCTTGTCTCTTGTATAAAACTCAAAATTAATAATACAGGGCCTACGAGTTTCGAAGCATCGTAGGAGGATAAACACGCTGAGGGTAAGTCCCACAAGGTGAACAGTTTTGGCTATGACTGTAGAAAGTGATACCGTTACGTAAGATAGATAACAACAGAGAAGTTTTTAGGCATGTAATATCCAATGTAATTTATGTATTACCTACAATAATTCAACGTCGTAGAAATACTCCAAATGTTCTAATACAATTATAATGTCAAGAGCACAACCAATTATTCAGAAGTCAGCGACGCGAGAGGGTCGGCGAATATACTTATGCGAGTATATCAAAAAGCTATTTACGTTTTGCCGTATATTTCTTGTAGCTGCGAGTTATGGCTGAAGTTATGTTAGTGGCTACGTGTATTTGCTTGTAAGAAAATATTTCTCTGAACGTATCTTGTATTTCTCTTCATAATAGGGTATTAGGTACATGTATTACTGGTGAATTGATAACTAATACGTATAGTGTGTTACAATAAAGTTTGTAATTAAAAGTGGCGGCATTTATATTTACCTCTTGTTCGTTTACATATATTATATACGCTAAAATCTTAAATGTAACCATTTATTAAAGAAAATTCCACCTAATGATGTAAAAAAAAAACTCAAAGGCTTGCGTGAGTCGATCCCACCATTCCATGTTATAGGTTTCACGTTGAATCGTCGGCTAGGTAAACATTTACATCGGAATAGTTAATTTGCTTTCTGGTTTCAAGGTTTTTATTTTTTTACCAGTTACTATAATTTAGCTGCAATTTTGAAATATGAAATAAAAAAAAAACATTCAATCGCATGGAAATGAATACAAATTTAATAAATTTAATGAAAACTACGTATACATTGATATATCAAATGAGCTGCTTTAACTTTTTTCTTTTAAAATCAAAATAAAAGTATACTATCTACTCTTTGGCGGTGAGGCAAGTCCTAACAAGGCCTTATACCAGACAGACGCCGTACGCGTGACAGATGACGCACATCGCGCAACACCCTTTAGATTATCGTCGATATTTCACTCGAGGCCAAGGCCTACAAACTGCCTATCACTTACGACCATATCATGCATGATATCTTCAGATCTATATAACACGCGTATCCATTGTTAGTGTTACAAATTTCATATTTCTGGTCGTATCTTTCTGACTTTAACAGTAGAGGTTATATTTTTCATGAAGTATTAACAGACTTTTGTGTGACTTAAGATAAGACTTTTGTGTGACTTAAGATATGTTTAAAGTTTTGTTTAGTTTTCAGTTAAGACTGTTTAAGACTTACCAAAAAGTTCTACTTATGAGACGCTTGATTGAAACGTGAAATTCCAGTCTCTAAATACCATAAAACCTAGCCCTACTATACCTACTTAGGATATTCAGTATCTTTGGTTTATCTTTATTTATAAACATGTAGTTGTTTAGTAAATAAAGAGCCAAAACTGGGTTTAGGTGTTTCATGTCCAGGAAGAAGAACAGAACTACCGCCATTTTAGTGCCGCCAGCCAATTGTGACATCTAAAATTCTTCATAGCCTAAAAATACTCAAAATGAATTGCCATGCTGGAGGCTCCAACGTTGCTTCAAATTTATTTTTGTATACACTCGCTTTGGCCCACTGAATACGGACGATCCCTCGCAACCCCCACTAATATCACTTTGTCAAAGTATTTCCCAAGACGTATCTTTCAATGGTCCCTTCCTGGAGTATGAGAATAGTATGGATATGAGGTCGCAGGTAGCCGTGGGCTCGGGTTGAATACTTTCGATTTGATGTAGAGGTGAAAAGGTCGCCAGGAATATTGTTTGAGGTCCCACCGATCTCTTGTTTGTAGTTTTCACTTATGAGAAGATTAATGTGAAACGAGGCCTTTGATATACGAGCTCTAAAGAGATTGCTAATAAGTAGCGTTCGCTAAAAGAGAACTATTTTATTTAGCGTAAGCTTTTTCTCATTTTTGATGGAAATGAAAATGAATATGTATGCATTAAAATGACTGAGGAATATTCCACCAGATCCACGGAATGAAAGTAGTGTTTATAAATCAGCGCGCCGTATTTTTACGAACTGATCTGGATGTACATCCACGTTTTTTCAGTAAGTAGACAAATATTGGTAAAAGGGTTTCGAATTCACGCTCAAGCGATAACGCGAAGAACGGCAAGGACTCTGAAAATAACATAAAACGATTGAGCGCGAAATCAATACCCTTTATATTACACATAAAAATATTATTTCCCAAAATGAACCGAACCGAAAGAAACAGAACTGGATCCTTTGGCCGTTATCCGGCGGGTGGTTGAAATGACGGATGTGAGCGTCACAAAGGGGCCAATTTGTGAGCCTGGCCAGCCATTAGATACATTGCCAGGACAGCGATATAAATATAATGTAATCAAATAATATGAATTTGATAAGATAAAATAAATCTTGGTTACTGATATGAAAATAAGTAGCTAAATAAATTTACTTTGTAAATATGAGAATCTGTCATGTAAATTTAGTGCAAATAATACAAAATAGCGTAATAAATGAAAACGTTTTAGACTATATCGTCCAAAATATTATAATTATATCACTATTCCTGATTTCACGATAACAGCCTACAAATTAAAATCGCTCAATCGAACAGGATTTACAGTTGGATCCGTAAAATCAGTTACAACCGTGCGCTATCTCTGCGAGCAGTGGAGCGCGAACTGTTTTGATCAACGGCCACAATCCGATACTGTGAGTACTGGTAACAGACCTGATTGTGGAGGTCCGAGGAAAACTGATGATACAAAATAATAATATATTATAGTTCTATTAGTAGGCGACGAATTTACAAATTTACTTAGACGTAATTTTGAGCAAAAATTGACAGTTCCAGAGATAGTTGGGATTGAAGAGCTATTGGGAATAACGCGAGTTTATCAAATCCCATTCCCATTTAATGCGGTATGCGCTAAAGCTAATCTAATTTGGAAACATTGTGGTGTACTGGAAGCAAAAATTGGTTAGCCAATGAGAACAAAGACTAAAATATTTCAATTATTTTCTAAACAGAAAACTTAAACAGAACTTGACCCTCCAATTTAATTTTGTTGATATCAATAATTAAATAAGAAATTAATTATATTTAAAGCCACAAATGATGGAGACGTTACGAAAGTTACAGAAATTAAAACTCATTTTTGCTATTTTCATATTGTCCATTACAAGCAAAAATCCCATAATTCAAGATCAAATAATTTGTTCTATTCCGCCGCAGCGGCGAGAAATTACTTCCTATTGATTCTCAGATCAAAGATACTGTCACTTCGTAAGCTTTGTCGACGAAGTTTTGTGAAAATAAGTAATAAAAATATTATGTAAATGCTAATTAAATGAAAAGGAAACATTTGTTTGTTAGAAATAAATTATGAACACGAGTCAAATGAAATACTTTACGTAACAATACTACAATCGTTATAGGTATAATCCATCTCGAGTCTCTCCTGTATTTCACAATAAGAGCACTTGAGCCTCCGAGACTAAAATTTGACAGTTGATAAAGTAGACAGAGATACGCTGTGACGTTTAAATTTACGACAAAATAAGAGATTCCTAAACGGACAATGACGAAAAGGTCAAATGACAAATCACTTGAGGAATTCTTGCTACACCAGTGATCAAAGCAGACCTCCACTACAAGTTTGAGATAGTTCAAAAGGTACTCGCTAAAGTTTATAAATTAGACTCGTCAGCCGCAAACACCGTCGTAATTGACGAGGGATTTCAAAGAGATTCTCACGTTAATTACCAATGCGAGTCTAAAGCTTAAAATATTTATGCTGCGAAATACTTTTCGTAGTATAATTAAAATGTCGTTCAACAATTCCAATTAGTATTCATGTTCTCTAGATGAATTAATTATTACTTTTGCCGTCTTCGTAGGTTTTCATACTAAATAACACTCCATAAATTCAAAAATACACAAACAACTTTTACGGTCTGGTACTCGTGGCTTGAATACGATATTTCTTGCTACAATCAAAATTAAAAAATGACAAAAACAATGCAAGAGAGTAAAATTTTTATTGAATTTCATTTAAATTATGCTATTTAAATTGATTGGATTAAAGTTCTAAAATTGTTACTGCCAACTATCTGTTAGCACATTGATATAGAATAGGAATTCTATTTGAATTTAATAACTGATACGTCGCTACTCCTGAAAACATATACTATTGCCTCATCCAACTATGGCGACTTCGAGCAAGTAACATCATAACAACTACATAAGGGATACCTTCCAGTATAATCGGAGTCAGAATCCAAAGAAACATTTCCAATTCCACAAAATTCAACTTGAACATGACGAGTCTTCGTGACACTTTACTATCATGTGATTTTGCGAATTCAATCAGAAAAAGTCTTTAACATTGAATGATCTAGTTAACACTCGACGGATGTTTCTATTGCGCATTAATACTTCGGGGGCAATAAATCCCTTACTTTATCCGGAGTGAACGTAAAACGGAACGATATTCTTTATTGCCACTCACCCGAGCAACCGACCTTCGTCTGTCTTCTTTTTATGTCGTTTTGTATTTACTAGTTCTCTGACATGAATTTATCTGCATTAAACATGCGAATTTTATTCACAGATTATTCATTGCTGAACGCTTTTTCGTATCATCTATTATTTTGTCTTTCCAGGTTCGTATTATAGGAAGATTTTTGAATTTTATATGAGGAATTTTCATGATTTTCTAGAATGATACTATTGAAAAAAATACGATGTTTACTGATTGAGATTTTAGTTGTTTACATTCGTTTACATTTTGTTTCCTACGCCAAGAAATCTTCAAGGGTCCTCTTTCACCCGGAGCAGAAGTACTAAAACTAATTTCGCGGCGTTCTTCTGAACGTTCAGTGCCGGGTCACGAAAAACAATTTAATAAATAAATGAATACTTAAGAACTAAAAAAAAGAAATATTTTGTTATCGGTTAGAATGACATTAGAGTTTAGTTTACACAAAATATTTTAGGCCCAACAAAGTAACTTTGTCGCTATAAATTTTCTCACATCAAACGTTTATTTCAAAATTCCTCTAAAATATATCCAGAATGTACCGGCTCTATGTCCTTTATGCTCAATACCGTAGCTTGAATAACCCATTGTGCAGAATTTCTCGCTGCAAACAACTCTACGGTGAAGCAATAGAAATGAAATGCGTCTGTAGAAGCATCTTAGGAAAGATACTCGAGAGGCGTTTTACTTAGCGGATTAAATGCGATTCAAGAATATGCTCGGCCTTCTGGGTCCTGCGATAAATTGTATTTATTTGTTACCGAGACAATAGTGTCTTGGCTACTTAAGGAAACTATTATAGTAATATCATCTTGAAAACAAAAAAGTATTCAGGCACTATATTTAAAAATAATATATCTATGTCACTATGACAATTGAGACGAATCAAACGACGCCTAGCATGTTAAAATTCCTCCAGCCGTTTGGACTGTAGGGCGTGCCAGAGAAATGGACATACATATAGACGCCCGAAAAACATTACCCTCCTTCTGACGCAGTCGGGTAAATATGAAGTAATTGTGATAAGTGTCGCGAGAAAGATTTATTCGCGGATTCCACCAAATTCAATTAAATGTGAAACTCGACCGTTATGGGTGTCTTTTTATCTGCGCTTTTAGTAGTTGAGGGAAGAGATAAATTTCAGGATATTCTTGCCGCAAGGTTTAATTTTATTACTCGTAACCTTTCTTTAGGATTTTATCACAGTTTCGGAAATTAAAGATGTTAAGTCAACACGATTACTTATCATATTATTATTTCTTCCACTAATTTTATTACTGTTGACCATCTTGTTAATGAAAGTATGTAAAGATATTGAAAGACAGTGATAATAAGTAAGAAAGAAAAATGATATAAAGGTATCTTGCATTTTTTCGTTTCTTCTAATTTATATTTAGGACCATAACAAATTATTTTATAGCTATGTGAAATTTCTATGTAGAAAAAAATCACCTACTACAGATGTAATTGCAAGTAAATTCTCAATAGTATACTTATAAGTATAATATAAGTATTTTTAATTTTTTTTAGTACTGTTATTTTTAAGTATGTCTAGCATTGGACTTCTGGTCTCGTGATAATATTTCTCGCTGGTCGCCGCCCGGTTAGTATGCAGGCTGTGTTCTACCTCGCTCCATAATGTAACACTTCATATATTGCTGTTATACACAACGGGGTATTGATTACGATGTGGGAATATAGAAGTTGGGAGTTATATTTTTCAGAAAGATCTGTAATAATGACTGTATAATGACGAAAATTTATATGATTTTAGGAACTTTTGTTATAATAATGAGCAAAGTGTAATTTCTTTTGTGTATTTTTTTTAATCTTTAATTTTTCGGGGCTTGTATACTAAATATACATGTCAACCCGTGTGCGAGTAAGTTTGCTTTCTCATTCGCAATGCTTATTAAATAGATGTGCAATTTTTGTTTAAAAATATATTATTTTAATGTCCAAAATATTTATATAACAAAAGTTATTAAAATTTTAATTACAAAAATAACGATTATGTCTTCGCACTAAACACGAATTATTTCATACATAATGAGTGTTTTTCACATAGGAAAAGTTAGGGGTAAATAAACGATGAAAGACATTGAAGCAGTGTTTATTGTAACATAAAACAAAATAATTTAGCAACTTTAACTGTTTATACTCAAACTTTGCTCCCATTTTAATTACGACAAACCTCGTACAGTACGAGCATGCATACCTCATCTTACAAACTCCAAGAAACTTCGTCAAAGAGAATTTAATTTACCAACTAAAAGGTACCACGTTAATGATTTAAGGGTGAAATAGAAAAGCTTCTGTAGTAGGATTGGTAAAATGCTCAAAGGCGTAACCATGTCAATATCGGTATTAAAAGGTTCCTGATATACTTGCTGACGACACACGTGGTGGAACGGTTCGTAATGGAGTGCGGTAAAATATATTTTTTTATGATCGATGTAGCAAACGATCATGTAGTTCACCTGATGGTAAGTGGCCACTGCCGCCAATGGACATCTGGCTCTATCAATCAACTCTAGATAAGATCAAGGTCCTACCTGACCACAGATGCGTTTCTACCGCGGAAGACTCGGCTGAAATGCCTCGGATAAGTATGTACTTCCTTACCACACTCTTCAGACCAGAACACTGCAGCGCTTAACACTGATGTTATAAAACACAAATCGGTAAGGAATTTATTTATCAATACATTACTGCCATCTTTATGCTTCCTCGCACAATTAAAAATGTTTTGGACACTTTTCTGCTAAGTTACTTGTGGATTTGAGCTTCACAACATTGAAATTTATGGAGGACTCTTTAGGCATATAGTTTATATGTTTGGGTTTATTTTCCTTTACTAAAGCGGATTTCATTTGTGACATCTCTTATTATATACTTTTCTGTCTACTATTTATATGTATTTGGATTCATTTATTTGAGGGTATAATCATATAAATATCTAAAAATATAGCATATAAAGACATCTAGAGTGTGCCATGCATCAGCTCTTCGCAACATACTCAATTACATCGCAAATTGTTCTCTCCTCGCTTCTCTGCGGTGTCAGAGGTACCGTTGACAAAGAAGCCAATCGTTCAAACGCCCAATCGTTGGCGAGTGTTAGTGATCTGTGACGTCACGGACTTTTATTACAGCCCTGCTTTGTACGAATTCAAATTGACCGATGGCGGCTCTTTGTGAGAGAACTTCTCTTTGTAGTTCGTGCTCTTTTCATATTCGATTCGGTTTCAATCTCGTTGAGCTTTTTGGTTACAGGAAGGATGATGGTCTAAAATGATAACGACGTATTTAGTGAGCTGTATTAAATTTTTTCCCGTAAATGTCACCTTGATCGTATCTCCGATTTGGTCATGACGTTCCAGCGTTGCCTTCTTAGGTAGCAACATATCTGTGGCCATGGTAAGCTAAGACTGATTTATTGATGGTTACTAATGTGCAAATGCGGTGGTGGCCACTTATGACCAGAGCATAGTACCTCAATGCTACTACCATATTATAAAAAACTTACAGATATATATTTCGATTTGGAAATTTTATTATTCCTCAAAATTTACAGAGAAATTCTATTTAATAAACCTAAATAGAAGACTAATTTCAGTTCCGCTAACCGTGACCACCATGTAGCTTATTGCACTAAAATTAACTCTGAATGAAACGTAACATGTGTATTTAGAGGTTCATGCATGAACGCTTGGAAATTACCGATTGCCGCTAGACTTCTATATAGTACTACATATGAAGCTAATCACAGAACACGCAAAGAGTAGAAATGACAGAATTCGACTTCGAATTTTGGACATATTTCAGGTAGCCACAAACCATAATATATTATATGTAGTGTATACAGTCTAGTGGAATAAATAGTAAAGTAAATATAATTTTCGTAATGTACACGTGCCACTACTTCATTCTTGAATAATAAATAAGCCATGGATTCTACGTTCAAAAACTTATCGAATATCGATTTAGCCTTTTTTATGACGAGGGGGAACCTTCAAAATGTACCCGACACCTTGGGAGCGACGCCGGTTTATGTGGGATTTTTATCGCATTAAAATCCCCCGGTGGCCGCCCTCTACGCTAGACAGTGGAGGACTCCGGGAACTCCATTGGACCTCCGCCGAAGTCCTTCAAGCGCGATGCCTTTTTCATGCTCTCTGACACTCAAACCACATCAACTGGTGTTTACGACAGTATGCGACCACATATACCGCCGTCCCTCCCGAGGTTGCTGGCCGGACGATTCGAGCTCCCACTCTTGCCGCCCGCAACCCCCGAAACCCCTTTTAGTCGCCTCTTACGACAGGCATGGGATACCGTAGCCCCATTCTGGTCCCGGAACTACAGGGACAAAGTCGATTTAGCGTAGCATAACGATTTAAAGATTTTACTGTGACATACTAAATTACACATAGGTAAAGTAGGTTGTTTATGAACAAGTATAACGAAGTTATAAAATATGGATTGCAATAACACTAAAGCAAATTATTATAGCCACTTGAGTTTTAATACGACGGTTCTTGTAGATATTATATTCTGTGGATCTAACCACATTTCCAATCTGAATAGAATACCGCACGCTTTCCGTAGCTTGTGGACGACAAGTGAACACTTCTAACTCCTTGCAAAACATTACTCCAATTATAAAAATAATTGGCTTATTGATATGCTTTAGAATAATTATATCCGTAAATGAAGTATTTAAGTAACTTTGAACTTCACTATTAAAGAAATGTTTTTACTTTTAAACAAAAGAAAAATCCCCAATGTCTGCAATTAAATATACTGCGGAGGATATTACTACTTAATTGTATTCCTAACTTTATTTTACATTACTTTGCTGTTAAATTTCTGCCATCAAGTAATATTCCTCTTCCAAAAACCGTTCCGGATATATTCTGAATACATTCACACATGCCGTTTGATAAAACTTCGGAATCCAGCGAGGCCACGTTATAACTTGTTATGTGATTGAAGTTTGTTTCAAAAGGAATTTGCACATCGATACACGATTCCAAATTACCGATATTATAACTTTTCCTTTCGTGAATGTCGATAACATAAAATTTGTAGCTGTATTGAGGATGTGAAAGATTTAATGTATGAAGGTATTTAATGTATATATATTTGAATAAATAGATATTTTTATAGAATGAGTTTTTAATAATATATTTTTATATTGCACTGATATAAATGTAGGGCGAATCGAAATAAAAAGCTCCCGTGAAAGACATAAATCAACAAAAAACTTTGCCTAATCCAGCTGAAGCCTTACCAAAACATGACGCGGTCGCTCTCAATAAATCATTTCATTTATCATTCTGCCGATTTTCCGAAACAGAAATCGAAAAACTCCAAGTACGATTAAAACTGAGCGCTCTCGAAGTTAACGAGGCTTACTGTGATGGATGGACACTCCAAGCTCCCACTCAAATACTGCATGTATTTCCTAATGATGAGGAAGACATAAAAAATTATCTCCAGTGACAGTTTTTCTATCCCTCCCTATCGTTCTCTTCGATAGTAGGAGGCAATGTACGCCAAATTATTCAAACCAATCAATGGAAACGTCAAAACGTCAAACGAGAATGTAATAAAAGAAAATTGAATTTCTAACAAGTGGAGGAGACGCGGTGAGTGCACTCGAGATTTGTGTTTTAAAATTTAATACGATGTCGAGAGATGATTAGCGAGCACTCCGCAAAGAGAGGGCTTATATGAAATAAATGTATGAAGATTTATTCGAGGGCTCGTCGAATACAATCCGCATGTTGAACTTAAAGTAATACACGTTTTTGTCAAAGGGCCATTGAATATTCCTTGACAAGCGTGTAGCTTTGATGTGAAAGGAAAATGTGTTGTGTGAAAAAGGAATGATTATTAGCCGTAATCGCTCCGTTCCTTTCATCCTTCCATCACGTGAGCGTTTTCATTACATACCATCGTTGGGACGCACACGTCGGGACGGGGCCCGTGTAGCCGTTCCATCAACAGAGAATGTTCATTAAAAGGAAAGTTTTGATTTCATTAACCCTTACATAAAGTTCAGAGATTGAAGACTATTATTTTTGGCCGGCGTTATCGTGTCAGGCTTAACGTTTACTTTCATCGTGAATAGTCGCGTTAGCTTTTTGGATTTTGAGTTTAATTTATTTTTATTATACAAGTTTTTTTTGCTTAATTTTAGAAGGAACTATTGTATTATATGTTTATCTATTCACTCTTTTCTTTTATATTTATTCTTCTTTATTCAGAATTTCATTAAAATAATCACGTGAATTCTAATTGAGTTTGAATTATTTAGAGCAACATTAGCTGGAACTGCAATTTGTTTGTGTACGGTGCCAGCACGTGAATATTTTAGCGTGGCTTAATGAACGAGTCTTACAAAGTGCAGTGCAATCTCGGCCCGACTACTAACGAGACGGGGCAAAGAGCACGGCCCTGTACCACTCGCACTACTGATACACATTCTAAGAATACCTACGATTTCGATTACTGTCTTCATATGTCAGCCTTTTTGCTCTGCTGAACGATAAACACACAAAAAGAAAAATAGGTAGGTACAAAAAAAGAAAAGAAAAACTTGGTAGATTTTCTTGCCAAGTTTAAAATCGTTTTATCTCATTTTCTTATATTGCTTTGTTATGTTCTATTTTTTAATAGTCTATGAGGGACGTATTTTTTATTACAAGACATAATAGAAATCAAGGAAAAGAATTATTAAAAAATATATTAAAACTACCAAAAGCTTAAGCTAATCTAGTAAAGATACGAGGTTTCATATTTACTCTCAAACACATTTTATAAAACTTAGTTTTAGTTTAAAGTATTAAGTATTCAAATTTTAAGCTAGACTCAGCTTTGTTTATCATAAAACGTATGAAATTAGCATAAATTGTTTCGTCCTTTATGCAAAAATTCGTTGGACCAAAATAAGCTTCTTACTACGGTTTTAGTTTAAATTGTAAATTCGCATAAAATTATCCTCTCTCCGTGTAGTCTTTTGTATTTAACGACCTTCAAAGCCCTAATCCGCTAATTAGCTGGCAGCTAGTACGTAGCTCTAAGCTGCAATTAACATTGGCTTAATGGAGATTTCGATTGCCCCCTGGATTTTCCTAGAAAATGTTGTATAATGTGTTTCTGCCCTTGTGTTAGTCGGCCATTCATAAAGTGTATGTACTGGTACTTCCAGAACTTATTTGTCCTATTCCAATGTGTAACCATTCGTTACGGTCTATGATGGACGATACTAAAAGGGGTTTTCAAAGTTCACCTTTTAAACCACTTAAACTGAGTGTTTTGAATACGTCCCTCCAAATGTACCTTTTGAAGTGGCGGTAAGTTGTTGAAATTCAAGAACAATTCATAATGTTGAAAAAATAATTCAGATTTTCTATCTTTGAAGCAGTAACTATAATAAAATATAATAAAAATAAATTGATTTCTTTTTCACGCGACTAAAGTATGTAAAATTTGATGGTATAAATTAAGAACATAGAAATCATAACAATAACTCTAGAGGTTAAATAAATAAATGTAGATGATATAAATTACAGTGACATGAAGGTTAATTTAATAAGAAACTGAAGTTTAATTAAGACGATCATAATTTATAAGGAAAAACCGAGGATTAATATAAGTCAATATCCAAACCTAAGCGAAGTCGTGAACGTAGCTAGTCAACAATGAATATTATCGCATAAAGTGTAAATAACTGAAATTCTTACATGCTTCACGACGATGTATTATATTATGAAACAATTTCGAAGATCAACGGAACGTTTGCATAGTTAGTATACTGCTGGCAACTTGCTGAGATATTTTAATTAAAGTACGGGTAAGAGGGGCAACTTGATGCAAGCTTAATAAATTAAGTACGCGGGCTATGACACATCGGCAGTCTATGAAACTTAAAGTACATTTTGATAACTGCTAATGAATATTACATGAACACGATAATTTCATACCGTTAACAACTCATTTTTTCGGCAGTTTGACACGTTATATAGTTATATAGTATAATTTGTTTATGAAACTTGGATATGACGAGAAATATTATAAATGAGTAGATAATATAAATTAAATTAGTTTTTTAATTAAATTGATAATGGGAAGAACGAGATGGTGTCTGTATTACCAGGTTAATGCTAATATTAATGTCAGGATAAAAGTAAAATTATTGCAAAAAATAACGACACAACAGTAATACTCGCATTAGCGTAAACCGAGCTATATTATTTGAAAATAACTTCGACGAAGAACGGTTGCATAGATAAATTATTCTCGTTACTTTCCGGCCAGTTTCAGGGGTCACTGGGTCAAAATATTGGCGGAAAATTACAATACCGTAATTACGCATTGTATAGTTTAAAAATGTATGATTTTTAAAAATGAAGTCGTTCGATTAGGGAAGAAGCTTTCCTGAAAAACGAATGGCGCTGTTTTAGTTTTCATCAAAATCGATCTTGTAATTCATTTCAGCATATTTTACTATAGCATAGTTTCCGGTTTCCCCATCCCGCATACTTGAAAAATTCGCCCTGTACACATAGCATAACAACCAGCTAGGAATCAGATGTCAGGAAACACTTGGCAGTAACTCACTTTAGATAAAAAGTCAATCAGAATAATATCAAAGTTGATAAAGATCGTGATTATGTGCATCGATTGAACCTTTAAGTGCCATTTGGCGATTTCGCGCTGACTCGATTCACTCTAGAGGCTATTATTCTTTTTCCTCGCAATAAACGGGAGAGCATCCATCATCCGTGGACGGCGGTGGATTTTATCCGCAATTGCGGATAAACCGACCGTGGGCTAATTTATTCGCGCTGGATATGAAATGTTTAATATTTTTGTGGTATTCCATAATCTAAGGTTACGTTGCGTATAAAGTGTTTTACGTGAATATGACACTGTATGGTTTATAAATAATGAAATGTTTATGCTATAAAATCATGAAGAAAAGTGACGAATATGAACAAATACAAATATAAAGATCTGGAGGTGATTTCTGCACAATATATTTGAATGGAATATTTATCCGAAGGAAACACTCCAGGGCTATAAACAAGCACTCGGTTCGGAAGAGACAGTAATCGCCTGGTACTTCGCTTTTTAAAGCTACATTCCCATTACGATTTTTACGTTCGAAGCGTAAACATAATGGCTTCATAATAATCCCGGGAAGAGAACGGAGGCGTGCCGTCAAGTGAAGCGTCGAAAGCGTCAGGCTGGCTGTAAAAGCTCTCGTCGAGATGAATTTAATTCGTCCCCATAAGGTATTTCTGCCATCGCTAACGAGGAAAGTAAAATATCGACAGAAATGACAAGCGAGGATAATTCAACGATTGAAGGATTAATTCCGAACCGAGGGATATAATTTTCCCGGATTAAATCCGCGTCGGATAGAACAGCATACGAGTCAATAAGCATACAAAGTCAGTGAATATGTCATTTTTTCTTTTTTAGATACCATTTAAAATAAACCAGAAATAAAAGGTAATAATAGTGGTGATCATAAGATTATTTAAGTAATAAACATGGTAATAAAGGTACAGGAGACAGATAATATTTTTTATGTGTAACCATTTTTGTGTAACAATGTGCTTGCAGTTTTATGCTGTGTATTTTTTTTCACATGTTAAGGTAAACGTGAACTGAAAATCTATTAGTCGCACGTGTCTTTTGCATCGAACACGTGCCTATGACCCATTTCAGGCTGCGACGCGAAAACAATGACAAATTCGTCGATAGAGTGTCGCGATAAAATGAATTACGTTTTCGCTTCCTCTCGGCCGAGCCTCGTCACGTCGATACATCCTTGTCTTATCTCGATTTCATCAAATTGGTTATCCTGTCCAATATCGTTATTTGATACCACTTTTTCAAATTTGAATTATCTGATGTTTATTCTTGTCTGTGTAACATGTTGTATGATAACAAGATCATTTCTACTTAGTGAATTTATGCACAACGTATGGTTGATGTACGTATTATTGGATGATTACAAATGAAGGAAAAACTACAATTTTTAGGTATATAAATACTTTAGCACAGAAACTTAACCCTTAGTGCTAATGCTTAAAATAACTATTTCTCAATATACCAATAACTTTTTACTATATCACCGAAAATAATAAGACACTATTCTATTTTATGACTACTGACTTCGATATTTACTGACTACGGAGGGAGTATAATTTATATGTCAAAATGTAAAAACTCCACAATTGTATTTGACGTATATTAAAGGAAACACAAATAGATTTTCAAATTATTACGAAATTCGCAATAAAGATCATCTGAGACAGCTGATTGAAACGCCATTATAAAGGTTGGGGTTGTCTGAAGGAAATTACGAATTTGTCTGTTTAGCAACAGGATTTTAATATACCTCCGTGTGATCTCGTGAAATTACCTCAGCTATTTGTAAGCTGTTTTTCAAACGTCAGTGACTTGTTCGACTGCTTTGAATTTAAGAGCGTTCACAATGATTCAAATGTAATATCGGCTGTCTCTAATGGAGTTTCATTTTCTAAGTTTATTGTGAGTGGCTCTACTTTGATTTATATTGCCAATACTATTAAAGCGTTTTAGTTCTAGATTTATAGTTGTTTTTTTTTTAATATTTAGCAACTGCGAAGTTAGTTGTCTATACTACAATAATTAGCGGAATATTAATAAAGTATCTCTTATATTACATAGTTACGGTATTAACAAAAGAAATATTTCTCTTGTGATACTAATAACACAATCGGTAATAAATTTTATTTTAGCGTGGTTATTTTGTTTGCAGAATAAGTAACTTTGGCGGTGAAATCGCGTAAATTTTGAGGTATATTAAAATGGTATTCTGGAATACGTTTATTTTTTCAGCGTCTTATTCGACAATCGCTTATCGCGTACTCGTTGTCAGTGTGACAGTAAGCGTTGAATCGAACTCTCGTTTGATATTTCTTTCTTTTCCGATATTATCGGGGTATTTTTAGCTGCCGGCAAAAAGGACGACCGCTTGTTTATTTGTTCCGAGGCTCCCCAATTAATCTGCTCACTGATAAAATATTTTTTTTCGTTTCCCTCTTGTTTTTGAAAGTGGCATCGGCAGCGCTTTTCGTAGCTTTATTTTTCAGTTATTTGGACTCTGGAATGACAAATACACAAAAGTCTGTTTGTATTTTATTGTTTTTATTTTTTGACATATTTTTAATAATTACACTTCACTTTCTGATATGTTCTGTGTTTATTAAACCGAAGTAAGTAATAAAACGTGCGGTTCAACGCTTTGACCTAAAGAGTTGTTTACCCATACTAAACTAATTCAATAACTTACCTCATGGTTTCTCAAAGTTCTTATCTTTTCAAATATTTCTAATCGTGTGCTACATTTTACTTAATTTAATTCTTGCCGCATTCTAGTACGTACCTGAAACAAACATCATACAATTAATAAAAATAACAAATAGTATTTTAAAAAACATGGCATGACGTAATTATGCATATTTTTATTAAAAAATATAAATATTAGGTATATGTATCACATAGTCGAAACCGCGGGCTTACGCCAGTAGCCTATCCTAATATTTAAATCTAATCTAATGCTTCTATCAATCATCCAACAACGTGAGCTATATTTTATGGGACGTTTTGTAGATAGGAATACATCTTTCTGACAATATAAATGGCAGCTACAAACATGTCCAGCAGTTTTATTATTAGTTTTTCTGAATTTATGTCACATGTAATAATACTGTCGTATGAACACTTTGTCCATTTATAGCTTTATTACCTGAATCAACTGTAAGGTGAGTGTAATGAACAGATACAAAAGATACCCAAGTATCCAGACATTAATAATACGAAAAACAGAAATTCTTTCGGTGCAAATAATTTCAAAATTGTTATAAGCGTATAAAACTTAATAATTATGTGGCCTTTCTTTACCTATACAAATAATTAAAATTAAAGTGTTAACTCAATGCATATGAAAGTATACACGATACTGATAACGTAAATGCAATGAAATATTTGTCTGTATGTCTGTCTGTTGTTTGCTGTTATCTTCTAAGCGGCTGGAGCGATTTACGGGATTTTCAATGAATAGCTACATTCCATTGAAAATCCCGTCATTGAAAATGGTCTAAGGCGTAACATAGGCTACTTTAAATTTAGAAAAATGCATTAGCGTGCGCTGCACGCGCACGATCACAGGACAGCCGGGTATCACTTATGTTCGTATTCGTATGGCCTTTTACTTCTTAAACGCGGGTGAAACCACAGAAATCAGCTAGTTCTTTTATATTATACAGAACATTAGAACTCAAAACCTCGCTAAAGCTACCTGTGCGCACGAAATACATATTAAAGACATTGTAAGAGCACATCGTCCGAGCATTCAAACATTCATTCAAACGATCGATAGAAGATCGTGTTGCCGTTTTGTTTATCGCTCCGTAAATTAGAATCATGTTTATGTGGAACTTTTATGCTCTGATATTCTCATTTTTTTATGAATGATAAAAATCGTACCAATTATGTACTTAAAAAACGGCTGGACCGATTTTGACGGGTCCTTCACTGGAAAACATCTAAAGGTCTGAGGCGTGACATGAAAAAAGCATTAACGTGCGCTCCATGCGCATGCGGCCCCCTCGCGGACGAGCGGGATTTCAGTTATGTTTAGATAATACTTTTTAAGCGCGAGGAAAACCGCGGGGTTCAGGTAGGCAGTACTAAAATAACATATTCTAAAGTTGAGAATTTCCGCTCGCTAAAGACTGTTCCCTGAGGAGTCGTTAGAGGGGCGAGCGCTTCCTTGAGCGAACTAAGCTTTTTGAATCAGCGTCCACGACACACGGAGGAGTTCGCTTGAGTGGAACATTTAAGTGCTCAAGAAAACTTGACGAACAGTCTAGCGGAAAAACCTCTTATATTCTTTTGTTTTACGCCCGACAGCGAAAATTACTCATTGGCTTGCTACATTGTAAGGAGACTTATACAAGGCGTTTCAAAGTCTTCAAAAGTAGCAACGAATCTGTGGCCAATCGCAGGTAGGACTGTCAGATTATCTAGGTTGATTACAGGTGTCTATAGATGGTTGAGCCCACTTACCATAGGTAAGCTGCATAATCATTTTCTATTTTTATAATAAAAAAAACTATTAATATGACTAGATGTTTGGTCATACTAAGCAGATTTGAATATGCCGACATCACTGCCTACATCAAACTGGTGTTCTGTTTTGAAGACAGTAGTATAACACGCAGTATCAGAAAACTACCTACCCATGCATAGATACTATAATCAATTACATCTACAGCGTAAAGTCAGTGTTAAAATTTTATAAACTTTCTATATCTTTATCGTCTTTTTGTTATAGTGACAAAATTAAAATATCTAGACGGTGTGTTGGGAACAGTCCCCGCACCAACTATCGCAATCCTCGCTCCACTCCACAATCCTCACGTAAGCGCTCTAGTAGTTTTAATAGATGCGGGACGACAACTTTTACTTGTGCAGCGCAAACTTTTAGAGAGTATGGTTTAGCACAAAAATATGGTGGTGAGTGGTCTTTACAAGCTTTTTGCTTTGAAACTTGAGCAGAATAATGTTCGAAAGTTTTAAACGACACTATTGATCCGAACTTTAAAGTTTAGGAAACGATGGAACCCCAATAGAGTAGAGTGTACACAATATTCAGTGATAAACATAATTTTAACTACTTTCTTCACTAACAGTCCCACACTATTAATGAATAAAGTAGTTAAGATGTCCCCTGTGTCGTGGCTGCCATGGACAGACAAAGACGAATACACAAAAGCCCAGATCCATAACAGAAATCTAAAATTCATCATTCATATATCTGTCTGGCCGGGAATAGAACCCGGGACCCACTGCATGATAGACCAGTGACGGTTCTACCACGGGGGTCGTCAATGTCGATAAATACTTGTAAGTATAAAATGAAAAGTTTAATATAAGTTGAAAAAAAAACAAAATATCTCTATCACGTATCGTTAACAGACATGACAGGAGTTAATGTTAAGAAATTTCAATACAGAGATTTGAATTTTTTTGCCAAGTATTTGATGAAAATAAATCGTCCGAAAAATGCGTAAACATGAATAGACTTTGCGCTATTTGTTCTTTTTAATGTTATAACGAAAAGATATTTAATAAAATCCAATACACGAGCTGACATAAAAGGTCGTAACGTAATAAATATAAACATTTAAGATCCTCTTAGTGCCGAAGACGTAATAAGATCAGAGGAAAAGGTCACATTAATGATTCAGAGATGCCCGGTTAAGTTTTGAGGAATCGTTCCTTTTGAGAATAAAAGAAACGTTTATATTTTAGTATTCAATACCAGACGTTACATTAGCGAAAATATTTTCGACAAGAAACGGCCCTTGAATGAATAGATGGGAAATCACAATTTTCAGATATAAAATATATGAGGGTGAAAATCTTGTGTGAACGTGTCAAGGGCACGTTTTAAATATAATTTGACGAGTATTATTAGTACGTGATATTATATGTATTTCATATTCACATACGAATGATCTTTTATTTCTTTTACTTTTATTTGTAAGTGTTTTTATATTTGACTTTAATAATATTTAATATGATCCTTAATGGCCATAAACGTACCTAACAATGTACCTATTGTATGCAAATATAATATCATTAATTACAAAACTCTGCAAGTAGAACTTTCATCGTAAAGTCGTAGTTTGAAGGCAATTATAAGTATAGTGCCAATCATTTCCGGCTAATAGTAGTAGTATTTTGGCGTAAATAAGTGTAAAACAAACTTCTTGAGCACATTTGTTACAGGTTTAATCATAATTGTGGAATATTAATTTTCACAACCTTTCTCTTGTCAGAATTCACAATGACAATTTCTACAGCTGCACAGTGGCGCCATCTACTCCAAAATTTATTTTAAATGTTACCAACGCCATCTATCCAGTGGAACGCTGACATCGCTGACATTAAAAATATTATTTTCAGGAGAACCATTACATCGATTTAAGGTTCTTAGTTCTCATGGCAACGAAACTATAGGAGACAGTGAATGAAATAAGAACAAAATGTTGCTCTACTTTTACTTAAAAATCTATCGTTGACATTCCCTCCACTTTCGAAAGCGGAGAAACGAATTTACATATTAACCAGCGCATTTGAAACGTTACTTAGTAGAATTTACTATTAATCAAGAGAATTCTAAAAGCTTTCTGCTTAAAATGTACTTACTCAACCGATATAGTGATATTACAAAATGTATCGACGACAAATATTAATAACTCTTAGTTTTTATGCGAATAATTAGCAAACGAGCATACGTCCCACCTGATCAATAGTCAACGAAATAAATGAACGCTAAAATAGGTGTGGCAGAGGTAACTCCCTATTCGAATTAAAAATCAAAATCGAAATCAAAAATATTTTATTCAAAGTAGTTTCTTTACAAGAATTCTCTTTGAACATCAATTTTTTTTTCAACCAACACATCGGAAGGAGTTTAGTTATATAGAAGTTATACAGAAGAAGCGGCGCAAGAAACTCCATAACACACATCTTTCAAAAATGTTTCATGTACAATGTCACTTATACAAATTATACTCCACCCTGGCAAAACTAATTCATAAATCATTTGAACTATTTGTTTTGCGAATTTAAATTATGATCTACTGCAGCTATATTCATCTCAACTATCTTTGTCATTTTGCTATGATTTATTGGGTTTTCGATTTTGATTAATGGCTACGCCCGTGTTCAGTATTCCGATCCCGCTGCGGTTCGTCACTTCGGAATTAATTACTCCACCCCGATCTTGGGGCTCTTTCGATCATTATTAGTTGGCTTAGTTAATTCGTAGTGCAGTCACGTATTGAATAACTATGTCATATTGTGGTGGATATAATTTAGATGTCAGATATAAGTGGTTGTTTATTTGTATTTTCACCGTGTACGATACTCATTTATATCTTAACAGACACAGTAGTGTAAAAATATAGTAAATACTTAAGTAAGTACTTAAAGATGGTGTGGCGACTTCCCACACGTCAATAGATGGCGCCACAAGTATTTCTGAATCACGGTATCGAACTATTCTTAACATCTCATAAATGTCTTATACATTTCAAATGTCTTATACATTCCGACTGTCAGAGCATGACCGCTCCCCAAGCATGATCACCTAGCCTAGTCGGAGATCTCCTTAGCCAAATAGGTATCTATTATCTTGTTCAAGTAGACATGCATTTTAAAATTTTACCTATATCGTTATATAAAAGTAACTTATGCTCAAAGATATTCAAAATTTAATTTTATAAGCTAAAGTAAATCATAAGTAATATTTTTATATAAAAAATGCGTACTTAGAAATTCTCTTGCGATTTATTTCCTCCTATTGCAAAATAAAATGGTAGGTATTCTTATTTTGGTTTCTGTATAACGTCTCAGTAAACTTCATAACGAGCGCAGCAGTCTTACATAAGATATAAGAAATAGTCACTTGTAATTAGGTAAGATAAGAAACTCGCCGGGGGTGATTCGTGACATTTCAGCCCTTCATTAAAACTTCAACCGTTTTTAATTAAAATGAGCAAAGTATGTGCCGTCTGGTTTTCTCGATACGAAATAAAGTTATCGTTCGAAAAATATTAATTAAAGAAATTTAGTTCCAAAGTCATTTTTGCTTTTTCTTACGATGGTAACTTTATTTCCTGTTTGATGCAAGTTTGAATTTCAATTTTTAAACTCTCATATTCTCAAAGAGGTGCTGATTTACAAGCTTATTCTCTGTCCGTAGTTCAAGTGCGCTTCGCTCATGTTTTAGACTTGTAGGTATGCTGTATTCACGATTAGATTTTGATCTATTAAATTTTTAATTTCAAAAATTACATATCAATATCTATTTACTTTGAACGATTTTGGTGATAGTTTCATTATGCTCATGAAACCCATACTGATTCCAGGTAACCCAAAATATTTAGGTCTAGATGTATAATTTATAATTCTTCGTGTTCGGCACCACTGTTACACAATCTATGTATGATTACTGTAGATATGTTGCCATTGCTGATCATTACGAACTAACGAGTAATACAAAGCTTAAAAGAGATTTATGTATAACAACAGTAACTTAGATTCAAAGCTTGAAAAATTCCTTTTAACCTTATTTGTTTAGCCAGAACACTGAGCAGTCTTTAATCTTAACTTAAAGGATTAAACAGCTGTGTAATTCGAGATAGGGCGCGTCTAGAGATAAATTGCGCTCGCTCGTTTATTTTTAATACTTTTTTGCGGGAATTCTTACATCTCGGTAACTACATTAATCATTACTTATGGAGTTTCTGAAGCCACGCAGATGGCGCCCCGATCATATTTCATAAAGATCTCCGAGGCTCTCTTTCTTATCAACTTTCGGGATTGTAAAGCGGATGATTTGACAGTCTTCTTTTGATGACTCTCAAAGGACAAATTTTAGATTAACTGCGTCCGAAATTCCGGAGGCTTCAATAAAACGCGGAATTGCTTTATGAATCAACCTTGTTTTATGTCATGGCTCTCTTTTTACTCGTCATTTTCCCAAAGTAAATGCAAAGTTCATTGTGTAGATGATGAGTTGGATTTTCGGATATACCATTAGATGGGAATTATATTATAAAAGTTAATGGTTTTTAACTTACATTTGAAGTTTCTCAATAGTAGTGAAACAGTTGGATAAAAAAAATCTACGGATTTAAAGTTTTTCTATCAAATTTAGAGCATAACTATAATAACTTATTTATAATGCGCATATTACTTTAATACTACTTACAAATACATAAACCACTCGATGGATTAAACCACTAGAAAAAAAACATTAAAAATATAACGGAAGGAAACAATTATCAATAATTAAACACATAAAAGAGATAATCTCAGCTGTCCAGTTGCAAAATTTGACGGCAAATACAATCAGATTAATAGTTTCGCAATACATCAAAGCCACGAATGAGATTGTTCACTGGATACATATTAATAACAGTCGCACAGTTATCATTTGATAGCTTTGTGACAAATTCAATTATTTCTGTGTGAGCGATTTGTGGTATGACATTTAGGGAACAGCAAATTCGATTAACTACGATCTGGCCGAGGTTCTTACGCTTGAAGAATTCGTAGGAACTATCCTCTCAGATGTTCGAATATTCCTTCGATTCAAAGCAACACATTTGGAATTCCAAATTGGTTTAGGGAATTTACACTGGAGCACTTACGGAAGTTATCGGCCCTTCTGGACCAACTCGTGAAGAATCGCCAACAAACTAACTGAAACTTGCTCATGAAGATTTCTTCTTTCTTGTTTTTCATAGTTCCACGATAGTAGCGGTGAGCTACATAAAGGTAGCACCAATAAAACTTTGTTCATAGTCTCAGATAATTCTTTTTCTCGTGTAGCTAAGCGAAGGTACGCGTTTATTACGGGTGGATTTATCGGTATAATAAAATGTTCCTCATCACTGAGCGGGATAGATGTAATATTTTTTGCAATGCAATATTTATTAGGAAATGTTACAAGTAAAAGAATATTGCTCATATAATCGTACGGAAGCTAATTACCACTATTATCAAATTGTGTTTCAAACTTTAGTGCCTAAACTCATAATAGTTTCTTGTCAAAATAAATATTATTGATAAAATGTGTCTCATAAATGTACTAAATATTTTTCCAACCATATTTCGAGCGAAGGAGTGTAAAATAAAGCAACAATAAATAAAATAATTAGTATTTATGTCTAAGATGAAACCAATTTGTGAATCGTGATAGTAATAATTCAACGAGATGTAAATCGTAAAGTAAGTTTCACAAACTCATCCCGAGTATCCCCAAATTTGCTCAATCATAAAACATTTCTGACAACTGAGTTTCTGAGATTATTTCGAAATGAAGGGATAACGATAGAATTATAACTTAATTTGAAACTATCAATAAGTTCAGCGAGATATACATTTTAATCTATGCCAATAAATAAAATTGAAGTGTCTGTTTGTGATTTTAAAATAAAATTTTTTACTCAAAGCATATAAATGTATACACGATATCTATAACGAAAATGCATTTTTTTATCTGTCTGTCCGTCTGTTTGGCTGAGATAATCTTCTAAACGGCTGGACTGACAAAATATAAATAATTATAACGCATTTTAATATGACTAAATTCCTCCATCCTCCATGAAAGAATTATTACTGCGGGAAGTATAAGATTAATTGGATTATTAAATAATTTAAAAACTGGAATCAAATTGCGGGAATTATTTTGCAGTCGATCAAAGTTTGCGAGTACTCTAAAACTTTTTGTTTAATTATTACTTCATTCTGAATCTAAATGACATTTTAATACTTTTGGGTCGTTTTGTAATCCCTCTGCCCTCAGAAACTTGACAGACATTTCAAATGTCTCGCAGCCTATAATCAAGCTTAAGTAGTTGATTAAGTTCAATTTGGAGCTTATTTACTAAGTAGGCCGTGTTGAATATTTAATGTTGAGTCTTAGCGAATGCTCTACCCATTTATAGAGATTTTGATGGATGTTCTATAGATAGATGCTATAAAGGTTTAAAACTTTTCTCACGTTTTGTACTTTTGCGTATTGCTTTTGCAAACTCTAAATTCTTAGTTTTTTAAGATGATCTTTATTGCAGTAAATTATATTATTGATTGCAAATATATACCAATTATATATCTTCTATAATTATATTGGACTCAAGAAGATGTAGTAATGAGATAACTATCTATTTTTGAATACAATGACGTTCAATGAAAGTAAAATGGAACCCCAAAACCTATGACATTCAAATATTTATTTTACTTAATTATTACACAAACTTATTTATATTTTATTTTATTCTCAATTCAATTCTAAACCAAGTATCCAGAGAAAGGCAAATGTTAATAAAGTATAACAAAGTTTTCTCATATGGCTAGGTAGAGAAAAAAATACAAAATGCAGTCATCTGTACTAACGGAGACGAAAC
>DWPV01000168.1:0-36515 GCA_018251915.1 Urbanus proteus proteus
CTTTGAACTTAAATAACAGCCGGGGGGTTAATCGTAGACGTTCCTTGTCATAGTAAAAAATCTTCAGGACATTGTTTTCAATAAGAATCCACTATTTTTTTATTCTGGCCGGCACTTTCATTTTTGGGTACGAAATGAATGATGTCCTTTTATTTATTTGTACAAATAATAATTAAATAGGATATAATATCACAGCACAAAATTAAAAAAAATACTTCCATCTATAAAGTTGAACATGACTTATTAATATATTATAATATAACTCAGAATATACTACCAGCTACGAAATACACGTCTTTGCGTAATATTGGCAAGAAAGTTCCTCCTGATCGAATTATCCCGTGTAATTGGATGATAGAGGTCGGATTAGTATAGGATCTATATGGGATAAATAGTTTGTAGGTTGTGTTGACTTAACTTAAGAAAACAATTTACTTACTAATTACTTTGTAATAATTTCAAGCAATTTACTTCACTTAGATTATTATATCAAACCTCTCGCCTTTGTGAATGAAATTTCTTAAAATATCTATATATCATATCTATATCTTCAAAGATATTTTGTATGATAATGTTAGTACAACTCCAGTACGATATAAAACTTAATCCTACGTAGGCAAATGCGCGGAAGTCTTCTCCAAAACTCATTTAAAACTTTAAATGTCAAAGTAAAATAAAATAGAAAAAGTCGGACTCCCACTTTTATATTTATAGTAAATCCGGATGAAAATCGACTTTTTCAGTTTAACTACCGTATTACAGTCACGAATTTCGCAGTTTTTTTATTAAAATAAATAAGCCTATCCGAAAATCCGGCATCATGACATGATACCATAGACACACGCTTTCAATTAATAATAAGCAATCGCGTTAAAAGTGAAAAATGAAAAACATTTTAAAAGACCATAATATTCAAAAGCTACAAAATTCGGGGAGCAAAGTCTTGAAATGAAACTTAGCATGTATATTGTATATGTTGACGACACGCGTGGCGGAACGGTTACCACACCGGTCTAAAGCAATGGGTCCCGGGTTCGATTCCCGGCCAGACAGACATCTAAATGATGAATTTAGATTTCTGTTCTGGGTCTGGGTGTTTGTGTATGGATGTTTGTGTCCATGGCACCCACGACACAGGAGAATATCCTACTGTGGGGCTAGGATTGTAGGAAACGTTTAGCGTTTATATGTAGTTTAGATGACAATATAATCTTTTTGTTTCTTCAAAGCAAACTGATGACGGAGTCAGGATGGTGAAACTATTCAATGGATTAGTGTCCGGTTCAAGCTCATATGATGAGCTTCTAAAGTAGCCATAATATAGGAATAACCTACAGTTTGATAACCTGCCTGGAAGAGCGGTCACCATACCGGTCTGACATACAATGGTTCCGGGTTCGATTCCCGGCCAGACAGACATCTAAATGATGAATTAAATTTTCTGTTCTTAGTCTGGGTAATTGTGTCCTGACACAGGAAAAATCCTACTGTGGGGCTGGTACTAAAAAAGTTTATTCGAAAAGCCAGTACAGTAAACAGAAAATGTAGAGGAGAGCAATACAGTTCCACATAGGTACTCTTTTTTAGATTTTTAGCCCCTGACGCGCAACGAACAGGTGACATTCAACTTGATTCGATGTAGATTGTAGTGCCGGCCGGTGTTTATTCGCTCCGGATTTCCAGTCTAACGATTACCGAGCTCAAAGCCGGACCCAATTGGGAAAGGCCAATTGGTTTTCAAAGATTAACGAAACTATGACGGACAAGGAAATTGGCATCAGTAAAAGTTTGGATTCTTTTAAAGTTTCACAGTTTTTTAGCATCGAAGTTGTAAAGGAATATGTAATCATCCTAAAGGTCTTATGATTCTGTGATCAAGCTTAGATGGGATAAGAATCTTACCAGAGTCTGACCATTAGTGTGGTCCAACTCTGGGTCCAACTGGGGATAAAGTTGTAACGCCTCGAATAAGTAAGCAAGTAAGCCTCGGTGTCTCACTTACCGTCATCGACCCATTGTCGTCGCACTGCTGGGCACGGATCTCCCCTCATTGCGAGAGGGATTTATGCCCATCACACTGGCCAAGTGTGAATAGGTAGACTTCACACACCTTTAAGAACTTGCAGGTTTCCAAACAATGGTTTCCTTCACCTCAAAGCAAGTGATAATTAATTTCTAATACGCACATAAATTAGAGGTGTGCCTGTGATTTCAACCTCGGACCCCCGATTGAGAGGCCAAGTTTCAACCATTAGCTTATCACTGCTATACCTCTGCTGTCTCATCACAACCTGCAAACCAGAACATAGCAGCACTTAACACTGATATTAACTATTACGCAGTAGGTGTGGCGATGGTGCCGCCGGAGTCCAACCAAGAGTTCAACCGTACAAAGACCTTTCAAAAGGAACTTGTAAAATAATAAATTACAATAATTAAATGTCAATATGAATCGTTTAATATAAATGTTAAAATTTCGCAGTATGTGGACGTGAATAATGATCGCGAATATTAACTTGCATTTACATAATTATGTAAAATTATTTCAGATAAATGCAGAGCAACCTTTGAACGTAGGAAAATGAGCATTTTCATCGATTTTTTCTGAGAAATAAATTTTTTTAGAGAAATAAGAATTGAGAGTGAGAATAAGAGAAATGAGAAATAAGAGTGAGCAATTTTTTATTAAAACAAAAGTGCCTTCGTAGACCAAAAAAAAGATATTTCATTTTAGGTCCTTTTATTTGAGTCCTAATTATCAAATGCTATAGACACACTGACGTACAAGTTAATTTAAGATTTTTCAATTTATTCCTCGAAACTGGTTAACAAAAAATGCTAACTCCGATTATCGTACTTCCTCATAAATGTAGATGAAAAAATACTTACTCCTATATCGAAAATAGTCCATATTCCTCCCTCTCCTTCCAAATCCCAACCCCTCGTTTACCCAGAGATAGTGCATTCAGTGTGGGTATTATTCAACTATTATCTAAGCACTTTGCCCCTAATTGCTGGACTTGGAGCATTTGCGAATGCCCGAACTTCTCGCTAAATGTTATGTTTAAAGGAAAATTGATGCACTAATTGCTAAGCTAATTGGTCGTGTATGACCACTGAGGTTGTGGGATTAATTCTAATATGTACGTAATGATAGTTAAATCTACTTTATAGAAATGAATGTTGACGGCTTTAATCGATGGGTTTAGAACTCAAACGAACTATTTATACGAGGAGATGTGTGTTATGAAGTTTTTTCACCGCTTTTTCTTCGTTACTTTTTTATCCATAATATTTTTTAAACGTAGCCTACTTTTTAAAACTGCAAACTGAAACAAAGATTTGTTTAAAAGTGAAATGAAAACCATTTATTACATATCCAATCATAAGATCTTATAAATGTGGGATAACGGACATAAATGTATATAATTTAAATACCTAATATTAATCTTATGGTTTGAATCCTGAAATATTGCCCACTTTAACTTTGTTTAAATATTGAACAAAAAGATGTAACAAAACGTATAAAACTTCTTTAATGAAACAATTAAATATTAACAATATTACCAGATTACTCCAAACTTTTTACGTAATTTTTTATAAGGAAACTGAGCAAGTAATTCAAAGTTAGGAAAAATCGCAAAGCTGTGTCGTCAGTGTAAGGCTAATAATGTTTCGTGTTGTACAATTATTCATTATAACGACGTTGTTGGCGACTGTACTCCTGAAATAATATGAGAAAGTTGAGTTTTACGTGGGTTACGTTGCTGTACTGTGATTTTTACGTGAAGCCACTTTTTCTTATTAATATTTTATTTTTAGTGTAATGACTACATTGGTAGGTGTGTATGTACTAACATACACACCTACCATACCATACCAATTCCTACCTAACCAGCGCGGATGACTTTGGCCTACACTGCTCATTTAAAAAGGAGACCCGTGCCCAGCAGACAATAACGAATTGACGATGATGACAATGATATGTACTACTTTTAGTACACAATAACAATATGAATATAGTGTATATCTTTTAATCGGTGATTCTAAGTTCAGAAAAATAGCTACATAAGCTGTATCGTCAGTGTAAGGGTTAGGTAAGTGTAAGGTTAATGTAAGCGTAAGGATTAATATTTTTTCGTGTTGTATCAATTATTCATTATAACGACGTTGTTGGCGACTGTACTCTTGAAATGAGATAGTTGAGTTTTACATGGGATGTTACGTTGCTGTACTGGGATTTTTAGATGAAGTATCTTTTGAGATATCATGAAGTATTTTTGTTATTATTTCGTTGTTAGTGTTACTAGTATGTACTACTTGTATAACATCACATAATGTGTTAGAATGTTTGTTTAGTGAGAATTAAAGAGGAATATGTAAATGAAAAAGACATCATGCCAGAAGCAATGACTTGGCAAACATCCCCATTAAGGAAGACAAAGGCCTGGAAACCATATCCAATGCATCATCCATCCATCGGCCCATTGAGGTCCACATAGGCCTTCCTTATTGGGGATGTTGGATGGGGAATAATGTTGTTGTCACTTTTCTCATCAAAACTGATAAGATTTTTAAGTTTATTTAAATTGTTCTAGCTGATCCCCGCGATTTCACTCGCGTTTAAAAAGTAAAAAAGAATACAAATTGAAGGATAAATGTCATCCCGCTCTCCCGTGACGGCGCGTTCATGCTCGTGGAGCACGCGCTTATATTTTTTCCAAAATTAAAGTAGCCTATGTTACGTCTTAGACCTTCAGCTATTTTCCAGTGAAAGTCTCGTAAAAATCGGTCCAGCCGTTTTAAAGATTGCCTCAACCAAGCAGACAGACCGATAGACAGACAGACAGACAAAAAAAATAATTGCATTTCCGTTATAGGTATCATGTACCCATAGCATATGCATTGAGTAAAGAAATGTTATTTTGAAATCACAACCAGACACTTCAATTTTATTTATCGGCATAGATTTTAATGTTTATATGATATCCAATGTTGTTTACATTAGAGGATGAGTTTCAAATGGGTTAGCAAATAGCGATATAGAAACGCTTAGAGAGCAAACCGATCGTCCATTAACGTTGTAAATTGTATCTACCTCACCGTTAGTAGTAAAGACCAGTTCAATTTACTGTGACGGTGCTAAATAATTTCATGTGAAATTCAAATTTAATGTTACGCAGTCATAGCAATGGTTGAAACTTGGCCTCTAAATCAGATGGTCCGAGGTTCAAATCCCAGGCTAGCCGAGATTAATTATCACTTGCTTTAATCTGCACACCTGAGGTTTCTTAAAAGTTTACAAAGGTGTGTGAAGTCTATCAATTCGCACTTGGCCAGCGCGGTGGACTAGAGCCTAAAATCCTTTATTTTTTTTTGGGTTATAAGAGCTGATACAGCCTAAGTCTTGGGTTGAAGGGGAAAATAGTTTGAAATAATTATTATGTACAAACGTAACCTAACAAAACCGCTAAATTTAATATCACAAGGTCTGTAAATGAAAGGAGATACAGACTCATTCACCGCATGAGGCGCATCGCTGCTCATTTTGGCTCATTTAGCGCCCAACTCGCTTCCATTGTCATTTTTTTAGTCGAGCTGAAACAATTTCGTATGTCAGTAGCAGTTGGGCGTGACTTCCATTTTTTATGGACCTTGCTTCGCGATTTGATATTTCCTTAATCTTCTGGGATATATTTAAGTTGTGAAAGCAAGAAGACTTATCTAGTTTTAGAAAATAAAATAGGTAGATTACTCACCGCCTTGTATTTGAGTGTACGCACACTTACACAAAACTAGCGTGGTTTCTTGACAGTTCCTTTACTTTATTTACGCTTACATAATCACTTTTATAACCCGACCATTTTAAAAATGGCTACATTTTTTTGTTCGGAATGATAGATCTACCTACTTTATTTATCTGAGTATTCTATACTCAAACTATGCGGCATATGAGTAGATTAGAGAGTATACCTTATTGAAATACTTGATTATACCATGAGATGTTACAACACGATTAGTTGGCTACACTAAACCTCAAATATCCGGGATTTGTCGGGAAAAACTAAAGCAAATGCGGGTTGCGGTGCGCCGGGATAACTCCGGTTAATAGGACTTTTACATACGCTCCCCGGATCAGGATTAGAAGTTTGTTTAGGACGAGAATATTTACCTAGTTGGATGGGTAGTTTTTCCTTGAATTTTTCCTATCTAGTTCTATTGTAGTTCGTAGAGGAATTTTCCGGGGATTTAGCTTGATTTTTCTCAAGTATTGCGTAATGTTTTCATGGCTGTACCATGAATGGTACTATGGTTGTACAATGTTGTACCATCGGCAAGGATGTTGAATAAATATGAATGTAATATATTTTGAATACGATGAAATCGTAAATTATTCAGTCCATAACCACTTAGGTTCTTTAAAAAGATGAATACATATTTCCTATCAATTAACTAGAGAGTTAAATTCTTTTTAAACTCTGTCAGATTTGACAGTTGTTAGGCAAAATGTTTCGAGAATTGATTTACAAACGCCTGAGAGTTTAGTAGTTGCAATTCATATTTAATCATTATTACTACAAGATGTAAGTACACCATGGTGTCGATTTGAGACTAATAAAATTGTGAAAGAACTTAGTGGGTAATTACTGATTTGCATCCAATTTCTTATAATTGCTTGTATTAAGAAGAAATGATAAAAAAAATATTTTTCATTTACATATTTGCTAATGTGGAAATGGATGCCATAAGGTTGTTTGTAAATATAGGTAATATGGTATAGGTAGTACAAATAAATAATAGCATTTTACTCAATGCATATGAAAGTATACACGATACTTAAAACAAAAATGCAATTATTATTTTTTGTCTGTCTGTCTATTTGGCTGAGGTAATCTTCTAAATGGCTGGACCGATTTCCACGGGACTTTCACTGGAAAGCCTAAGGCGTAACATGGTCTATTTTTACTTTTGAAAAAAGCATGAGCGCACGCTCTAGATATGAAATTATTTTAATCTTCCATTACGATTTCGTGTCCAAAATTTGTCATCCAAAATGTATCACGTTTAAACATGGTGACCGCCTCCCGCCGCAGTTCTGGGCTGCAGTGCTATAAATACACGGCAGTTTACTAGGTCTGTTTACTGGCGCCGCTCGGTGCGTGAGGCGGAATTAACTGCGTCTAATTGAAAGCCATCGTGTACGTGAATGGGGGTTTATTTTCGGGAGGTTACGGCTTTTGGCGTGTATTGTGCGGAAATTGGCCTTTTATTTTTGGTGTTGAAGTATATTAGATTTTAATTGTTAATAACATATTGCGAGATATTTGAGGTAAATTTAAATGATACCTGTGGATCACTGTAGTGGCGCTACCACTTCCCTTGTTTCTGAATAGCAATATCACTGCTAAATAAATACAAGCAATTACTCATGCGTGTACCCCAATGCGTGCATTACCTCAAAGGGCAGGCAGACTCAATTTAGTCCTTAGGGAAGCAACAGAATCATTATGGGTGTCGCCAACCTCATTTAGAACTCTAATACTCCGGTTTATTTAACACTTTAAGCACCTGGTAGCAAATATGCTTGTCTGCTACCTGAATTACATAAAATATTGATTTTAAGAAGTCAAGGCATGCGGTTTTACAGGCTTTAAAATATATTTGTATATGACAAGCTGATCCCCGCGGTTTCAACCGCGTTAAAAATGTAAAAAGGAATACATATCTAGACATAGGTAACATCCCGCTCTCCCGCTACGGCGGCCGCATGCGCGTGGCCTTTTTTCCAAAATTAAAGTGAAAGTCCCGTCAGTATCGTATCGTCCAGTCGTTTAGAACATCACCTTAGCCAAACAGACAGACATTTTTTTCAATTGCATTTTCGTTATAGGTATCGTATATACTTTCATACGCATTGAGTTTAATTATGTTCTTTTGAAATCACAAACAGACACTTATATTTTATTTATTTGTATAGATTTACTGCGCCTCAACATAATTTTCAATACACGACATGTTTTTGCTAATAAAAACTGTAAATGCTGTTATTTTTGATTTTATATCATAGCGAAAATTGTGTACCAATAACGGGTACTCTCAATGATGATACCATGATTATCTATGACATTGTCATACAAGTCAACCTTAGGTCACATCCATAAACGGCTTTGTAAACATCGCCCCCTCAGTTATTAATACCTAGGTATTTAGTCTGTATATACCTATGTCACCTAGTGCTTTCGCCGAGCTAGACCCGAAGCATGAGTTGGAACTAACTGGCCTGTGACCTAATTGGAGACCTGTAAATAGACGTGCCGTTATTAGTCAACTATGCGGCCAGTTAAATTATGATGTACGAGTAGATACTAGATAGTTATGTGTATGAATCTATTAGATAGGTGTTTGTTTGTAAGGCCTTCATGCTTTAACTACTCAATCGATCGTTATATAAATTTTCATACACTTTGTTAGGGGTCCAAAGAAGGACATAGAGTACCTTTCGTCCCAAAAAAGATACTACTCGTAAGGAATATAAAAATTGCCTACAACCTACTTTTAACCTTCGGCCGCTTGATATGACTTAATTCCATATGTATTGTACTTACTACTATATTCTTACTGTTATAAATGAATTTATGTAACCGCGAGCCGAGCCGCAGGTTAAAACTAGTATTACTATATTCTGTGAACATAACATCGTTCCGTAAAATAGTTCAACACACGTACTGACTCACTAACGATTACACGTACGTATTAAGATAACAATATGGTAGTAAATTCCACGTATACATTTTATAACACAACTCAAGAATCAGTAGTTGAACCAACGATCAAATTTCTAAGAACCGCTGAAAAGCAATATCTGGATGGTAACAGATGTATATCTCGCGTCTGTCTGCGAGTGCCGGAAATGGCGTGCAATACTCGAATTCTTGGAATAAGCTTAACGTCTTCAGTACGAATCGTTTTATAAGTATTCGGATATTGCGTTGTCAGTTTTTGGAAAAACCTACCATCAGTTTTTCATTCTGAAGATTGGACAATTGAGTTGCCGTATTATTCAGTTGTATATCGTCGAAAACTGAATAATTGTACCTACCTATTTATCATGTATGTTTAAAATTTATAAGAGCTTATATTTTTATAACGATAAGGCAGACAGGCTACCTGATGAAAAAGAGTCGCCAATGCATCGCCGGCTTTAAAGGAGAGCTCTTTTTGCACCTTTTTTGAAGAAACCCACGTCATAGCTCCCCGGGAATACCTCAGGACAATACCTCTTATCATCTTCATTTAGGTATCCTTTATTCTGCGAAAAAAACTATTATGTACTTAGCAATCTTAAACTCAAGAGATTTATAAGAACACACCAAAGTAATTAACAAGAAACCAACTTACCAAATTATTGTCAAGAATTTTCATATTAATGAACATTACTAAGTTTAAGAGAATTATAATATACATCATTTGAAATAAATTTGTAACCGAACCGTATTCCAGGAACCTTAACAAAATACTGAATGTAATAGAATATATTATTACTATCTTAACTCGTATTGAAGAACACATACCTTACTTAAGAAAGTTTGATCAGATAGATACAACGATATACATTAAACGAGAAATGCCCTAAGAAAAATAAAACTCATTGCGATCACTGTAAGTAAAGTAGAAAGTTAGGATTTACTGCTATTACATGTCGAGTGTATGGAGCCATAATGTACAATTGATTTCCTTTTTTCCGATTTCAAAGAAGACATAAACTATATATTAAATGGATGTATCACGATCTCCACCGAGCATAGCATAACGAAATAAATCTTGAATATGCGGTGAAAGTACGTATTCAGACGAACAATCATAATGAGATTCATTACAATTGTTACTTGTCTATCATGAGAAAGTCTGAAAATATTGCTAAGAAAGAACAGAAAATGAGTGTTGTTGGAGCGAAAATATGCTCTTAATTATTTAAGGACTTGTACGTACCTTCGTCGTGCCTGACATACGTGGCAATCATCTTCATCATCTGTAACCCGCTGCAAGTAGACCACTTACCATCACTTACATTTCTATTAGCCTAATAACAGCAGTGTTAATTCTGGTTTCTAGTTATAAGGAAGACAGATTTTCCGTCCACATTAGCAACGAGTCTGAAGCCATACTCAGACAGGACTTCAATTCTATCTCTTACAGATGTCCTTTGGCGCTTGTTCCCACTTATCTGCCATTAGTTAGAATGCATGCTCGTTTGCTACTTCTATATTAAATAAAAATTAGCTACGCCCCGCAGTTTTATCGCATTAAAATACCTGACGCATTACATATCCCATCTGGATTAATGGAGCATGTTATGTGACAGTATTTATTAGAATCGCTCCAGTAATTTTCAAGATTAACCCTGATATACGACTGTACGGTGTCGACGTGTATACAAGATACTGTTAAGGAATTCTTTATTAATTGTAGTTAAAGGAATTATTATTTATGTAGGATTTGGTAATTCGCTCATGTCATTCTTGGATTTATTTTTCTTAAACGAATTAACTAACTTAATGTTATTAACCATAATTTCTTATAAATTACTACTAATACTTAAATATTTTCGCGTTAAAGTTAAAACGTAGCCTTTATATATAAATTCAGAAATTATAACAAGTAATAAACTTTTACATAAAATACAAAATTATTTTAACCATAAAAGCAATGAAGATTCTTTATTTAATACCATTAGTTTTGAGTTCGTGATTCTCAATTATCTATGACTAGTATACAAGAATCCAGCATTAGTTGTTCCCATTGTCCATTCAAAGGTCGGCCGTTGACCGCTGCTCCCAAAGGACCCGGAAGGCTTCGTGACTCCTTTATCGTTAGACATGAGACCTTAACTTTGTACATCCTCCCATATGGGGAACTAAGATTGCGTGCCCACTGTCGGTAGTTAGGATAAAGACCATTAGAGATTTTCTGCAGTGTATAGGAAATCGCTCTGTAACCGAGGAAGACACGATGTAGCATAATAATGTGACTTAAGATTGTAATCGCTTATGTTACTTTAAGTGGTGGTATTTATTTTTGATTTAGTGTGCATGAAGGTCAATTTAGGAGTTTAAAATGTTTTTGCAAAATAGTTTAGTAGCGATACTAAAGACAATTTCGTTCGATTCGTTTCAAGAAATGAAAATATGAACAGGAAGCAGTTACTGATAATGGGTATTTATAGCGATGCATGACTGTATTTTATACCGTAAAATGTTTTAAATTAATAGAACAAAGTTTTAGAAGAAAAATATTGTATTTTTAACTGATGCAATATAGATTCATCATTTTAATACGTAATATTAATAACGATATATCCTTCTAATTTTCTCTCAAACAGGTTTCTCTAGCTTTCATCTGAGGTGTAACGTTAAATCCAGTTTTGTGTTATAGAGCAGTAAAATTAATTAATTCATATCTAATAAAATTTAATAGTTTTAATTAGATCAAACATTTTTTTATTGTAACATTGTAATGCAAGAGTTCATTATTCCATTATTGTTATTCGTATAGAACAATGGTCATAAATGGCACTAAATAATAATGCGTATTTAGTATGCTAATGAATGTTCTGTAATTGCAAATTAATTGTGTGCATTAATTTGTATGCATTTATCTTCCTGGACGGTTCCTTTGATTGTTCTTCAATCTATTTTACGCAAACGTAAGTGTGCTACTTTAACTACATAATAAACGTTAGACGTGTAAAATTATTGCAGTTGTAGCAGCAACATTGTAACAACATAGCTTGTAGAGCAACCCAATAAAAACGTGAGCAAAAAATGGTTCTTAACATTTCCCCTGAACATTACCGTTCGCGGAATCCGTGGTCGCTGTACGGTACTCCACTGTGACTAGTCACGCCTCTAAATGTCATTACCATGGAGCACTCCCGTGAAATTTCTCAGTACACCACCTCGCGTACCCTAGCACAGCGGTTCTCAAAATTTATTTGGTCTCGTCTCACTTTTAGGATACATTATTATTAACGCTCAATATAACGCCACCAGTCAATTCCACTCTTTGGGACGAAAAAAAAAAGTTGATAAAATAGGTGTATGAAATATGTCGACGAAAAAAAGGTAATTAGAATGAATAAATCATTTCCCATACAGAGATTGAGGTGATGAAGTCTCAATCTCTCACTACGGACAATTTACTATTGTACGCTTTCGGCGTCCATTAGAGGGTGTCCACTTTAAGAAACACTGCTCTAGCACGTTCGTTCGTTTGGACAAATATTCTTGAGTTTTTTTTCTCCATCCGATCACGACACGACTATCTGGGTATTTAAGGAATGTTTGACGTTTTTGTTAGCTGTCTGTTTACTTTGTGATAGGTTTTTGCTTTCAGTTCTATAGTTGGGATTATGTCAATGGTTGCCTTATATGGAAGATTTATTAGCTATTCTTATTTCGTGTATTTTAACGCAAAGAAATGTTTAACATTTTTAACTGTCTAACGTTTCTTTAGGATTTATTAACTTTTGAAAAAAAATACTACTATTATAGTCTAATATCTACTATTATAGTATATCTAGTATTAAAATCTTTACTTTTCTATCTTTACATTTATTTGTTACTTTATGCTTTTATTTCTGTGATAGATAATATTACTTAAGATTAAAAAACGCGGTTATATTTTTTTTACAAATACCTAATTAATTTTTGTAATAGATTCTAATTAGAAGGTCTCATAGAAATATAACTTTGTCTGCATGACCGTTCACAGTGAAGTCAGTGCGTGCGTGATAAACAGAAATAGGCTTAGCGTGGAAACACCACTTTCCGCAGTCAACCAGAGTTCATCCCAACAATTTAATGAGTTATATTCCCATCTGGAACGTACACGCGTGGGTTGTAACTTAAGTAGCAACAACAAATCAGCATTAACCAGGACGTAGCTTGCTATACGGGCTTGTAATTATTTATTAATCCTGTAATAAACGAGATAATAAAATATACAGCTCTACAAATTAATGGATTTATCAGAAATCCATGAATATGTAATGTAGTAGTTGTAGAAATCGTGAATCTTGGTATTTGTAAAGCATTGATCACTGCATACAAAAAATTCTTATGAATGAACTTGTATATTTAATAAATTAACACATATGATGCAACTTCACTAAGATAACAATTAGAGATCAATGGTACCTACATAAATATTTTATTGTATCATCAAGGAATCGAATCCAGAACTCTACGTTGGTAACTTTCGGTCACCACTTATTAACACTTTAATATAAAATAGAATAATTGAAGAGTACTCCCACTAATAATTACCGCATTTTATTTCAGGCTATATAAGTCTAATTAACTAACTTTACGACGTGTAAATTAACGATCCAACAAAACTTACCCATCTCCAGTATCTGTATCTTCCAAGAAACTATATTTACTCTGATTGTGTCCATAAAGATTCTTGTTCTATTAAAGGTTGTGTAATTAAAGGAAGAGGTGGATACTGTATAAAAAACTCGTGAGCACATCCTGTCTCCGTTCCTGCTCGTAAAGAAACTGCTTGATCATAGCTTCGTTCGCTTTCCGGGAAGTGTGTTGTGCATTCTCATGTGACCAAGCACTCCTGTAATTGCATAAAAATGCAAAATCATTATGATATTACTATGATATCTTAGGTATGAGAACTCGTTTCATAAAGCGACATATCATCAACCTTTACTGTCTTTCTAATGAGCGTGAAATTCCTATCAAAGGTCCACCATAATGTGAATTTGGATTGGTATTCCTCAAAACTTTGAGAACATTATGGAGATTTTGGAGATATGTTAACTCACGATGTTCTCCTGCGCCGTTAAGCGTTAACTTATAAACAGCACTCCATATTGGAGCAGCGTAGTGGAGTGATTTTGGATTAAAATAATATAGAAATTGATACATCTCACTATTTAACGGATACTTATGGTGGCGATCTCAATTTCTTTAGAGCCAATTTTTCATCACAGCTGTATCTCCACGCTTAACCACGATAAAAAATACTTTTATCTCTTAGTGATTCCAATTATGAATTAAAAAGTATCATTAACGTTAAAAGAGATTTTAGAATTACAATAATTAGCAACTAGGTATAGATAATAATTGGTATAAAAAGACAGATTCTGTCTCAATCAAATGGACCATAAAAGGAAGTTAAATAGCCTTCCAGTTTGAATACCCACACAGACATAAAGAAAGAACAGGTGCGTAATGCGTTTAATTAGAACTAATTATTGGCGGCTAATCAGTGGGTGTTTAAAATATAGTGTAATAGTGTAGTATAGTAGCGTTAGTAGTAAGCGCGCATCCAGTCAACCTGAAGGTAAGGACCACTGCCGCCCTTGGACACCTTTGAACAACTGAAAAAAGTGTGACAGTGGTGCCGGAGTAGAACCGCAAAGTACCCCCTTATATTAATACTAAAATTCTTATGTAAAGGTGCCACAATAAGTCTTAACAGAATACTATGATACTTTTAATATTCATGACAATCAGATTATTCTATATTCAGTTCAATTGTATGCAATAATTACCAAGTGTTTCAGTCCTCAACAACTTAAAGGGGTTCTAATGTCTATGTTAATAAACTCGTTTATCGACACGAGATAGTAATTATCAAAATCCAGTCTCTTCGAGTAATTGTGAAGTATAGAGCGACCCTACTGATACGAACATTAGGCATGAGTCAGAACACAATCACTATTCCAAGGTATAGAACGTCATAATCCAAGTTAAGTAAGTTAGTTTATTTCGTCATCTTAATAGAAAACGTTACTCTGAAGACATGAGGTGTGAAAACGAGTAGCCATACTATTGAGTTACATATAACTGAATTGTAACTCTATATAATTATAGATATACATGTATAGAATTACATACCAAGTTCCGGCTTTTAAACAAGACTAACATATATCCCTACGACTTTTACCAAGGTGTTGGCAGCATAGTGACACTCTACACTAATTATTCCTCTGAGGACAGTCCCTATTGGTCGTTATTATATTAATGGCAGCACTGAGCGACAGTTTAATGCACGTTTTTATGGCTTCAAACCTATTCTCACGTAGAATTCTAAAAAAATGATGTCAGTATAAAAACAGAATGTACATTCTTACGACCATAAATGTAGTCGTAGCAGTAATGTGTATGAAATAAAATTCCTAGCGAGTAGCACATGTACTGTCAAGTACTATGTATGTGTCAAGTTAACAACATAATTATATTCAGGATAGACTTAACGGATTTGTTTTTTCCCTTTTTAGGGTTCAGTAAGTTAAGATGAGACCCTTAAATTTAAAAGTAAATTTATTTATTTATTTAGTTGCAGGAAATTATACAATATCATTAAACGTTGTGACACCTATTTGATATCTAAATGTTTTAAAATCGATTACCTATAAATCATTAAAATGTTAAGTAGATGTTTATCGATACTTCGATCATATGTTAAGTATATGTTTATCGATACTTTAAAGCTCAATTTGCCTCATCGACATCGAAAGTGCCATAATGTAATAATTATGCACTTACCTTTAACTTGACAAGCGCGACCAATCGGGCGTCACTTATTTCTGCCTTATAAGAGCTGTATCAAGCGCCTAAGCGACCTTAAAGGAATTACCCGGCTTATTTTAATAAACACTTAAACTGCAAAATAAATGAAAATCACTATGCTGTGACTTGTAGTTAATTCTCGGGGCATTACGAATGAAAAAGTACGTAAAAGTATTATGTGCCAGTTGTATTTACATAAACACACAGAAAAAAAAACAATTATAGGTACCTACTTAAGATACAGAAAGACAATTACATTATTACTTACTTGATGATATTTTACTTTTAATGGTTTGTACATAAAATAGCGTAAATAAATAGTTTGAGTACTTTTTATGTTTAACAGACTTAAGATATTAATCTACTAACGTAAATCGTTCTAGCTATACCCAGTTTAACGGTAATTATGTTTAATTCATTGTCTTATAATGCAGAAACTCATAAATAACCGCCCGATTACAATCGGAATTGTCCAACTAAAATTATAGCCTAATGCATCAATAGTTTGAATTTTATAAAACTTTATCTTGATTATGAATTAGTAACATTTCATCGAATCGAAAGGTTTTAGAAAGTCCTTTAAGGTTATGGAATTTATAATTAATGTTCTATAAGAGTTACGTGCGGTATTTCCATTAAATCCTTAGGGGTCGTGATATAATTGGCAGCAAGTGGAACTACAGCCATATTTGCCTATTGCTAATCGCTGTGATTAATTAATTATATCAGTTGTCATATTGTATCACTTTCCTACTAAAAACAGGATTTTCTTGTAGGCATCGTTATTCGAACTTTAACGGTCGACTCACAGTACTCACATCAGAGGTAAATGAATGAGGCCCGAGAAAGTTTGAGAGCAGTGAGCAGAATGAGTTAAATTGCGATACTACTATTCTAAGGTTTCACATTAAATATATAATTTGATAAATGCGAGTTAAACTCGCACGTAGAGTGTTCCGCATTACTTAATTTGTAATATTGTTGTAAATATCATTTTTTCATTTAGGTATTGTTCCATCGCAGTTACACTAAAATAACAACGTTATCATTGGGATACACTGAACTTAAAATTTAATATACTTTTTAATAATAAAATGAAAAAATGATAATAAAATAACGTAGTATTCTCCTAGGTAGTATTCTTCTAAATGTAGTAATTCCACGAATTGCGTCGTTTTGTCATCATCACGTCACCTCCGGCTTAAAATTAAACTGATTTGCGTTCGCGCATGAAATTGTAATCATTGAACACTAAATGGAGTAATGGAGTTCATTATACGGTCACGCGACATGTGTCATAATTTTATAAAACAAAGTACCCAAAAGCTGTCAGTCTGTATGTGGTCGATTATCCCCAAATCTACTGAACGGGGTTTTGTATGGTATTTACTCAAATATAATGCATTGTTGGGGAAGGTTTGGGTTATTAGTGCCTTTATGTAAATTGACTTACGAGTAAATATAGCGATTGCTGCTGAAGCGGACGCATAGGTGTAGAGAAAATCCACGCGGGCATAGCCGTGTGCACAGCTAGTGTGTCAGAATTTCCTACAGTTTTACCACCACAGTTATATGACTTCATTATGTATCCGCAAATTTATCAACGCTAACATGCAGTTTTGGGGCTTCAAACTCATTACCATGCCACGGATCATTTGGTTCTGCGTTTCGTGTAAAATATTATTGTAAAAGATTAAGTTATAAAAAACTATCTTTACTCAATGTATTAAAATCGATAAAAATAAAATTTATTACTAGAGGTAAGTAAGTCATTAAGTAAGTGATAAGCATGCTTTTATTCCTTAAACTTTTTTTACAAATTAATCTTTCAGTGAATAAGGTTCATCGGTCGTACGACTAAAATACTAAGTAAGTAAATTCAACAAACAAATTGCATATTACATTAGCGTTGCTCGGGAAACTTTGTGCCACACTATAAAATATGTACATTCTAATCTTTTTTCTAAAAGTGACATCAAAACTGGCAAACTCCAAAAAAGTGCGGGTAACCTTTAATGCATGGTTACAGTAAAATTTCTTTAGCGTAGTGACGAAATTACTGTCCGCATAAAAAACTTAGGTTTTTATAGGGTTACTGCAGAAAGGAATCTTAGCGGGCGAGACTAATCTTGGAAGGTTTTTTTTACAAATTAATAGCAGGATGTTTAACCAATTCATTCGTGATGATGTCCCTTGGTACAAAAATAAGTAAATATGCCTCACCAAAGAGCCATGAAAGATTCACCCCAAGCGCCATACACTTAGACACTGCAAGCGTCAACGTTGAACGTTAGAAGCAAAAGTGTTCCCCATAAAGGTCACACAATTTCGCTGGGAATTTTAGCGATATTTTCGTATTAAATTCGCTGAATGCTGACACTTGCAAAAAAAAGCACATAAACTAATCGTCAGACGCGAAAAACCGTCCATTCGTTTAGGAGCTCAGATGGCATAGGCAGACATACAGGTAGACGGAAAAACACGTCAAACTTGTCAAACAATATTTTACGTCGCGGGCTAATTAAAGTAAGGATATAAGCCGTACATTAATAAAAGTCTTACAATAGTATTTTACAATCATTGTATTGTAATTATTACTGCATTAAGTACCTAAATAAACCAGTTCAGGGCCGTAATAACTAGACTTAGTGGTGACTTTACTACTACTTTAGTAATTAACCGTAGAAGAGTCCTACTTTCAACTAGATGGTAATTATGGAGTGTGAAGGAGATCGTTTAGATATTAATTTTCACGTCATCATTTGACGGAGGTCGTGCGAAGTGTAGTAGTTAAAGTGTAGCATTTCCAACTGTTCCAATGATCTTTCTGCATATGAACGTAAGGTAAGAAGTTGTGTGAAGAAATTACGCCTAGATTACGAAACGGGTTAGGTTTGCTACGTGAAAAATAAAATTTATGCTAAGATGCACAAATTTTATTTATAGCACATTGTGACCTAAGCCCGCACTTTACGCACGCCTTTCCGCGTGCGAGCTGGCTTATGTCACGCATACTATAAAATAAAATACTTAAGTTGCCTATTATGCACGCCGTTTAGCACCCTCGCTACATGCCATGCAGTAATAAGCAACTTAGATCACCCGTATCGTAATGTACTATTGTGTAAAAACATTTGCGACGTTTGGACATAGTCTACTACAATGACGCTGTTGTATGAGAGTATGTTGCATGCTATTGTTGTTATTCTTCTATTAATTTAATCAGTGTTTTCTTTTACCTTATATTTGTTTTTATAGTTTGTGTTAAAAAGTTAGAGAGGCAATCAATGTGATTTTAGGTTCTCTTTAATAAAATTTATAAAATGTGACCATGGTTCTTGCTAAGGATTGAACAAATTTCGAACCGACAGACAAATGTTAGAAACAATTTTCACGGCAATTTCCATTGTCATAAAGAAATTGACATAATGAGTCCATACTGCTACACATGAGTTCACTACAATAATATTTCGGCCGGATGCGCCCCGCTATATTCTACATAGCGCCAGATTCATTATGAGCACACTTTTTCTCTTCAATATCATTACTGATCATGTATTAAAGCGGTAGTCTTATTTATTTTCATAGTCGCCGTTATTATTCGGAATGAAGATGTAGTTTTTGCGCTTGCAGTTCCCAATAGCTTATTAGTACTCACTCACGCTCTAATGGTGAGCAGGTAGGTTACTTTTTATGGTTTTATCGGTTAATTATTTGACCTTTTTAGTTTTTTCTAATATGTATTATAATGGTAGTGATAGATAAAAGGTTTTATTGATGTATAATAGCCTATTGTAAGGCAAAAATTACAGTGTTGCAGAAAGTACCATAATTGAAAAATATTTTTTGTGAGGATTTCCTTGACTCTTTACTCAAATTTTTACAATTTTTTTTGGTGTTTTAGAAAACCATAGGTACATACAGTAGATATGTAAGGTCTTAACATTTTCTTTCCAAAGTTTTTTTAAGCTTTGAATATCCAAAATTAATTTCTTAGCGTTTACCTACCCAATAAAATATATAAAGGGAAATCCAGCTTGAAGCTGTGCACTCTGTCATTCAATGTTAGAGTTTTATAAAATATCAAAATAATGCATATAAAAATATCTTCAATTAGTTATGAAGAATAATTTAAACCGTTACAGTCCATTCATATTCGAACGGAGACAATAGATGAGCGCTACGAATGAACGTATCGTATACAATATCTTTACTAACACAAATCTGCATGAAATCAAAACTATAATCGATGATGAAGATTCATAGCTGTACTGTTTATCTATTACTTTTAAGGGTTTCGTACTCAAAGGGAGCCAACGGAACCCTATTACTTAGGCATCTGTATCTCCTCTTGAACTGCAATAGTAAGATTAGTTTAAAAGTCTAGTCTTTTTTAGTTTTTAAATTTTTTCGTGTGTATACTAACATAGGATAAATTTTAACTGTACTAACAAGAAATATGGGCCAACCTCGTCTGAAATATAATTTATTATTATTATTATAAAAGTGCGTATTACTATAACAGCTATAAAACAGTTAAAAAATTAAAGTGTGTGTACATAGAAAAAAATATTTTTCGCGCTTTCGCTGTTTTAGCTTAGCCTTAAACTTACGGTGGTACGGGACCCTTCGTTGTGCAACTTACACTTTGCCGAGTTTTTATATGAAGCATTTATTTACTTACTGAACTTTTACTGTTCGAAATGTGGAGCAGAATAATGGGTTTTTGTTTGTAACATTCAACCGGTCTTACTTGCAGTCTTTTACAAGAAAGGGCTTGTAAATTATCGACATAAATGTTAAGACATATTACAAAATCCTGCTTCGATTTCTTTCGCATTTACCTACTTTGACTGTGTTAAACACAAAAGTTATGTAAGGTAAAATTAACCTAATAATAATGAATATTTCCCAAAAAAAAAATTAACTTCAGTTAAATCAAATTCTGCCTTTTCAACAAAACAAACAAATGCACAAAAAAGGAAGAAAATGAAAAGGATGAAAATTAATTTTATTAATTTACAAATGATCGAATAAGCTGAAAAAAAAATTGCTTTACAAAATTACAGACAGACACCTGGATTTCATTTACGTATCTAACATGTGTAGCATAGATACAACCCACATGTGTTACATCCTAGTATGCATTTGACTCACTGGCACCAACACGTGAGATCGCGGTCAACTCCAAATAAAGCAATCACACCTTTTTGTTCTCATGCTAAAGTTAAAGTTCTTAGGGTTCTTATATACGGACGACAGTTTGTTAATAAGCTGTAGCTCGTATTTTAGAGCCTTAAGTCTTAGATAGTCGATCACGACAAGTAAAGATAGTTGGCGACCGTGGGTGACCGCCGTTGAGATAATGTGTCGCTCGTGTGTTACCTCCCTTATGATCAGAGACTATATGACAATTATTTCTTTTTCTAAGCAGTGTTTTTATAACTAACATATATTAGCCCAGTTGTTTTAAATTGGCTTCTGTTAAACTCAATTTCTATCAAAATTGCATAGAATTATGTGAGTTAGGTACAGTTACGTTCACTCTACAATGACTTTCTATAAATATTATCGATTCGTGAAAGACAATTTTCATGTAGTACTGAGGTCATGCGAAGCTATCCAGTTGTGATTTATGCTTTACGATATAGAAATTTATTGCCGATTCTTCTCGGCCGTGAAATGGTAGGACATGCATCGCTTGCAGTTGATCTTAAAGTTTGTATTAAGTTACATTGTTTTAGAAGCGATCCAGAATTTACCAGAGTTTATAAAGTCCATTCTATTCTTATTAAGTACTGATACTTTATAAAATATACATGAATAGCATGTAATCACTATAAATATATATTTTATAAAGGTTCTGGTCCGGATATTGGAAGAAGTTGGAGGTTAAGGGGCAACTGCTGGCCATGAATATTTGTAACCATTTCCTAACAGAATAGGGACTCTACCTGATGTCAATATGTTCAATAACACTCCTGAGAACTAACATGACGACTCATTCATGTAAGTCAGCCAGAATCCACACTCTTCCAACAAAATGCAAAACTGCTTCACATTAGCAATAGGTTTGGGAAACGTCAGTCAAACCATATTGGATCTATCACCACTTAAATGAGGCATCAAGAATATCTTCTAAAAGAAAGGCTTAAACTTCGGATACTTACGCATCTTGGATTGACCTTGGCCAAGGCTATAATAAGATCGGCTATAATAAGATCAAAAAAATCATGAGCTTTAATTTAAAATTACTCAATATAGTTCATGTCCGATTGCTTCCATAGTATAAAATATGAATAGTCCTCGCATCCAAATACAATTTAATTATAGCCTTGCATACCCTCTAGCTCTTACGTAACCGATTAGTTCTAGAGTCATCAGTCGGTGCCGACAAGTAAGTTAAAGTCATGAAACATGTCTTTTTTCAATAGACATTGTATGCGAAATTACATTCGTTGTGTCTTTAAATCACAAAAAACTCTGAAGCATTTTGTTTTTAAGTAGTATGCTACGTGTTGATTGCTTTTATATATATACTGGCAACTTAATTTTCTTCCCATTATGACTGATACAATTTTATTTTTAAAGAGATTTATTTATTCCAAATTCAAAAAGAGCGTGTATTGCCCCGCGGCCAGTGTAGACCGTAGCTGATCTGCAAAATTAAGCAACGTCAAGTGAGGTTGAAAATTGGACGGGTGACCGCCATTGGCCAAATTAAGCCGTCAATCTTGATTGTTATATTTGAGTAGTTGTCCAATCTTGTTCGAAGTTATTTTGATAGTTGGACAGGAAACTGACACAGGTCAGCCACAAAACCTTAGTTGCACAAACTGTAGGTATTAAAATATTGTTCTGAATTCGGTCTAGGCCTTATCAAATCAAATTACCATCCATCAGCCCTTTCTGGTCTACCGCTGAATATAGACTTACTCCTAGGGGGTTCTTCTAATAACACCTTATATTTTCTACTTATTCATTTTATTTATTCAGTATTAGAAAAACGTTTTGTATATCAACATACCTAGTTTACAAATCTACTTATACACCCATTTATTTAAACCCCAATTTAATAATTAAACCACTGTTCTTTAAAATTTTCTACCACTTCCAAGAATATTATATTCTAATGGTGCCGGGTGAATGGCACTTAAATCACTTATTATTACTATCATCTGCAACCCATTTCCATAGATCTAATACCCGGAGTAATTCCGCCACATATCGATCCAAATTATTGACCCGCGATGTGTTATTAGGCAGCTAAATAAAACCAGTCGCATTATTAGCGTTACATTAAAATCTGTATTATTATTCACTTCTTGATTCGATGAAAAGAGAATGTACCTTTTGTTACTTTACTCAATGATAATCAAGTATACAGTGACTATAGTTATAAAACACCCGTTATTAATAAATAACTGTATAAAAGGATTTTAACTGCTAATTGCAATAGCTATTACACCACGTATTTTTTAAATTACTATTTATTATTATTTAATAAACTTGCAGTATCGAATAATCCATTTTTGCATACTATTTTATATATTTTCGGAAAGATTACTAAGAGCCAGCTATACCTATACAACAATACATACAATCGTCTATATCTCTTTTTACTAGTTACTAAAAGTTAGTGTACAGAACAAAGTTTAACGTGCGAATTCGCACTAAGTGGATTATGCTAGATATATCTTGCAAAGCCAAATATAGCCGCATCCAAGTTAATGTTCGTATATAATGTATTTTGTTCAGTACCTCAAAGGTTTATTTGTTTGTTTCAGGAATCCAGACTGACCGCACGGAGCACGCGTATGCCTCCGCGCAGGAGTACAAAGAGGCGCTGGAGGCTCTACGAAGAAATACTGGCGCCGTGAGTCATAAATTATATTATACATAGCTTTTCTGTTGCCAAGTGTTAGAAAGTGTATAAAATGTCGCTGAATGTTGCAAGTGTTACAGATATCGAGAAATTTTGCTATGTCTTGGACAGAAGTCATATAAACTGCATTTATTACCTAATAGTTGATTCCTTGAGTACTAATGGAACGCTTTGTATTTACGATAGTGTTGTAACGGTATCGACAAATCATTTGATCTAATTAGTATTTTGCTATTTCCCGCGCCGAAAATAGCCGATTCATTTAATTTTAGTCTGAAATTATCCAAAACATATCAATCAAATTGGGTTCCATGGGTATATTAGACAATTTTACATATGTACGATTATGGTACGGTTTCAGACCATAAATTTATAACTGAGTTTAACAATCAGTACCTCCACAAGTAGCTACGTAGTATTGTAGTAGGTATAACAGAAATAAGTAATGTAAATGTAGAGCACAAGTAACATATACGAATATTCACAACAAAAACGATTAATTTGATGATGTCATTGCACGATAATATTTCCATTTCCATTTTAAAATATATTACAACTTCATGTATGCTGACTTAATAAGCGCACGAACGGAGCCTACTTCATAATATGATCTATGAGCTACACGTTGGTCTATCTGCACACGTCAATCTTTGTCGTCGGCTAATCTGAAGATAGAGTTATCCTAGCACAGACCGCACTATGAATATGAGATCAAGGTAGCTTCGTTAAAAATATACACACATATAATTACATAAATTGAATCTATGCTCCTAACAACACATTTAACATTAATCATTTAGCTTTATAAAATCGTATTTGCCGTAATGAAGCTTTATTTTTAAATTACGAATCCTTTAATTACATTAAACGTAATTAACTATACGTAAATAAGTAAATTATTTTACATTTACTTTATACATGTCACATTACGAAAATGATGATAGCCATATGGTAACCATGAATAGATTAAGCCTTAAGTCCATAGGACTTAGATACGTAGCTACACTAGCTACCCATAAAGAGGAACTAAGAATACATGTTGTTACTAATAGGTACTCCCTTGCGGGCTTGCACTTAACAAAACTTTAAACACAATATGTATTTGAAAACACTTTATAAAATATAGGAACGGAACAAGCCCCAACGGTCGCTGGTGTCCCAAGCGCCGTCACATGAGGAGGAGCAGGAGCTGATGGAAGAAGTGATTCCAGACGCCTGGGAGCTGAACAATACGGCCAGGGCTGATGTGGAGCTCTTGTTCTTCAACCGGGTGCCCAAGGTCGGCAGCCAGACCTTCATGGAACTTCTTAGAAGATTATCTATTAGGAATCAATTTGGTGAGTAGGCGTGTTTTTGTGTGTCCATAATTGCCCACTGATAATATTTGGGAAAAAAATAAATTACTATAAAATATTTTGTCCTAAGTTTTCAAGGCATCATAATCATCTCGTCAAATTGGTATCGTCTACTCTACTTGGCTCAGCACTAGTTGCTTCTATTTTAGCCGATATTTTCTGAAATATTTACTTACGTTGTAAAAATCTGTTTTAGTGGAGCTACGGATTAATAGGATAAACACTTCTTCAAATGTTACAGTCATTAATTCCCTAGCTTTCCATCCATGACGAATCGATTTCATTAATACCCATAGACCTTTATTATTAGAAGTCCTTCGCAGTTCAGAGTCCTTATATGTCCGGCATAAGTAGCTAATACATAGTCAATGAAGGAAAAACCGAAGTGGTTAGTATAATAACGATAATTACATATTAGGGCCCGCGGGAACCAAGTTGTTTTCACCCCCGTGAGGCATTGCTGGTGGTAATGTTGCATCATAATGGAATTTATCATGCTATAACGATGGTGGTGGCTTGCTTTTACACTGGACTAGAGCTGACCAGTTTTTTTATAATCGCAGAGGAAAAAGCATATTTTTTGATGTTTATTTTCAAAAATCCTTTCTTAGAACTCATGGTTTGTAGTCACCGGTTTGGGCCATTGTCTGTCATTCAGTATATCAGAATATTATTTGGTTGTTTGTATGTTAATTTATTGATCTGTTTGCATTATTTCGAAAACTATGACTGACATGAAAAAATGAATGTTTCATACATTTTCTTTTTACAATATTAGATTTTTAATTACTATATTACTACTGTTATATTTATATTATCCCATCCTAAGTAATTATATAAGCTGAGTACATTCAATGTCTTTTTTCTTCACTTCCGATAAACGTTCTTACACACCGACTCAACGACGATAATCTTCTAATATATGTTTCCCGCCTCGTAATTGATAAGTCGTTTGTATGATTAAAACATCGTACATCAGCCCAAAGCGATAATTGATCATACCGCCGTTCGTATCGCATGAAATTTTCATCACATCACATTAACGAAGCGTAGAGAAAAAGAACATCTGCGATCAGCCAGAGCGGAAAGCTGGTAATGATATAATTTATATCACAGTGACCGTCACCTGTTCAAAAACAATTCTATAACAAGTTGATTCACCTTGGACTGTAGACGTAGGAAAAAATAGACTCCTAATCATTTTATACCGATAAGTGATAGCAAAAACCAGTCTTCATTGTTTGAATACGACGCCACCACCGGCTCTACTATTTCTGTCTACAATAACAATATACAATAGCAGTGCAAGTGAAGTATTGGACGGGTGTATAAAGTTACTAGTTCGAAAGGTGTGGGCTAAGATCTATTAATATAAGCCATTCAGTTTAATCGTCGGGAGCTTCAAACGTTTGCGATTGTTTGCAACAACGCGCATTCTTGTTTGATAACTCTTATCAACAAATAGAAAAGTATTTGCATGTGCATGAGATTTTTATACTAATAGGCCATTGAACTATGGTGAACTCTTATCTTTAACTAACTAACTAACTCTCCATACACCTAAGGAAATCCCGTACTCAGCATAATAACAGTAATAAGTACATGAAGTTACACGTAATAAGACCAATTGCCAAAAGACGAGGACATAAGATTTATGTGACTTATGACCAGAATGTTTCTTTTTAAGAGTCTGTTTGTTTACTTAGTCAACGTTTTGGGCTGAATGACGCTGTCAACACGTATCTCGTAACTAGATAACTGCACGTCTTTTTATTCTTATTTCAATAGCCTTCATGCTGATCACAATATAATGGTTCAGTCACAGCACATCCAATTATGTTTCAGTTTAGTTCCCTCTATCATGCCTTGTTAAAACAACAATAGGGCTAGACGTGTTCGTTCTTTTGACTTATTAAATGGATCTTGCAGTAATGCAACTACATATAAGTGTATTTGTATGCAATATGTGTATATGTGTAATAGATGTATGAGACATGCAGTCTTTTCGATTTTCAAAATTGAATTTAGCTTCTATATCTGCACCAATGATTTGGATTATCATTGGTGCAGAGATAGAAACTAAATTCAATTCAGCGTGTAGAGTACGCTCCAGGCCTCTCCCAGTTACAAGTTCCTTAGGGATCCCTCGTATGTGCAAGCCATCCATACACGTAACATATACAGCTTCAAAACAGATGCAGCTAATCGAATCTAACACCTATTATTTTTCTCTAGGACTGAAAAACGAAAGCATAAAAATGTCTGTATTACGTTTTGGCTTACCTTGACTTAAGTTTTTTCTTAGAGTCCTGTTGCGCACGGGTCTCCCCTATACCTATACAAGTTGAAATTGTCACTACGACTAGTGTTAATCTTTTGTAACCAAGACCTAGATCCACATAACCACGTTGCGTTGCAAAATAATGGAGTTTGTGTTACCTATATGGTACGTTGCAATTATGATCTTGAAAGATTAAATTTATTTAGAGATTAAAGATGACTCTAATAAATATTTTAGGACAACCAATTAACTATATTTTTTTCGTAGGTCTACATCGTGATGCCGTGCAGCGAGTGGAGACCATCAGGCTGGCGCCGCCCGACCAGCAGATGCTTGTCAGCGAAGTGTCTGCGTACCCGCCACCCGCCTCCTACATCAAACACGTGTGCTATACTAACTTTACAAGGTAACCCTCTACGATTATCTATATTTGATTATATTTTTTATGATAGAAGTGGCGGCTATGGTAATGGTATGGTATGGTAACCGATGGTGAGTTGCCACTGCCAACATTAGATATGACTTGAGTCTTACCTGAGGTTGGTCGCAGATGTGTTACTATCCCTTAGGATTAGGTTAGAACGCCTCAGATACCTGCTATAAATTATTATGCAAGACAGACTTATAGTATTATAAGAGTAGATACATTTGTATTTCAAAACTATTTAAGCACATTTGAGACTAATGTTGGAACGCCCTGGGAAAAACGTTTCCACGTCATGTTTTCCTTCACTTTAAAACGTTATTTCACTGTGATCTGAATTTGAACCGTAAGCTTCTTGCGTGTTAAGTTTATATTCACACCACTGGTCTTAAGTATTGATAACTTTCATGTAAATACTCTATTTAACGTTCACATTACTCGGTTATCCCGTGAGATAAGCCGTTAAGTCACGAACAGAAGATGAACGGTTTATGGATACAGAGTAACCGTACAACGGTTAACGTGTTAAACTTATCAAACCCATACCGCAGCACATTACGTATAATGAAATTATTACGTTAATAGCAATATTCTGTGTAAGTAAAGAATTTAAAAACTATAAAATATCTTAAATAACTTGACCATCACTGGACGCGTAACATTCGTGTGATTATTTCTCGTAATTCTTGTATACAGGTTTGAAAATCGGTTTTTTAATCTGGGGGTCCGGGTTCAGCTGATCATTCACGAGGTTATATCCGAGGTTATAAAGATATTAGACATTTGAGTATTATATGCCTTACAAGTGGAGAATAATGGTTGTAGAGCTATGTTGTTCGACTCCGGTGGAATTACCACCACACCTATTTCTGCCTTATAACAGCAGTGTTAAGCACTGCTGTGTTCTGGTGTGAAGGGTGTGGTAAGAGAGACATACATAGGTATGTTCGAGGCGTTCCAACTCATTTCTTAGTGGTAGCAACGCATCTATGGTCTACCTCAGGTAGGACCTTGATCTTATCTGGGGTTGAATACAGATGTCTATGAGCGACGGTGCCCACTTACCATCACACATACCAAATACCAGAAAACACTCTAAAATATATGTGAGTTCTATGAAAAAAAATCTTTTCAAAAGTGATGAGTTTACCAATCTACACAGGCCAGTTTGTGAATCTCAATCTGCATGCACTGATACGAAAACCATGTTCAGCTGTAAGATAATAATGCGTAGACGACAGCGAATTCTAGGCCAACAACACCACATGGGAAACTTTTCTCTTTCAACAGCACTTACTCGCTATATTTGTTCAATGATATCGAGTAAATCAGTACACAATAGTCATCCATAACGAAACGATTGTACAGCAAAAATGGCCGGATCTCCATTTTACTAGTCACTGCTATCGTTAATCTAATTGTGTATCTATCGCTATTTCACCTAGAATTGCAACAATGCCTTCAATTATACTGTACAAGCTAAAATAACCATCTAAGAGTAGAATTTAAGTAGTTATTTTTTTGTTTCGCCGCTTTTATCTCAACTATTCTGCATTCTGCAATGTTAAGCTGGCTCGCCAATTGATTTTTTGTTTATAATTTTATCAGGACTAAATTAAAATTTGTACGTGTAATGTCATTGCCTTGTGAGGTGCAAAAACTTTATGGATCTAATTCTAAAAGTAATTTACTGTGTGTCCTATGACACATCCATAATGAAACTATGAAGTATTTTAACTCTTGTTGGAAAATCTTTTCGGAGATTAGCCAGATAACGGGTACCTACATAAACTTTGGGAAAGCTTAGAAAAAGTTACATATTTTAAATTTATGAATAGACAAACACATTAATTTAATTTGTTTTATATATTTTCTAACGTGTTGTTATCTCTTTAACGCTATTGAACCTTTGTCGGTAAGCATAATATATTTCGCTTGTTCTATAGTGACGTGGTAATAGGAAACAGCCGATGAATAGACCTATTTAACGAAATCACACCACTTAATCATAAATGATCACAAAAAATGTTTCACGATTGATGGTGTTTAAATTGGTTTTTGTACTCAAATAACATTTCGTAAGGTCATGAAAAAGGTATAAAGACTGCTCAATTTGTTTAAGAGGAGCCGTGTACATCAATCAATGTTTTGCTTTTGATAGAAGGAGCCGCGTGAAAACAAATCTAATTTATAAACCGCGCTTTTTCAATTGGGTTATTTTTAGAAATTTAAACAAAAAGTAAAAATAAAGAAACGACAGAGTTCAGTTACTTATGAGCCTAACCCTATAACTTACAACTTACAAGTATATTTTAGTGTAGTATAATTTACAAGTTATTCCATTTACAAGTTATACAAATAATATAATTTGTAGTGAAAATAGAATATTGAGTAGGTATTCCGGCTGTATTAACCAAATAAATTACGGAAATGGGTAGCGAGGAAAATTAACTTTTTTTAAACTAAATTAACATAAAAAAACGAAGTCGAAAAGATAACAAAAGTACCTAATTTAAGTATTTTCTGCCCGCATGAACCAAGAAATCAAATTTCCTTTTATTACTTTTCATAATAGTTAATTTTTATGTCCAAGCAGCAACAAAAGTCCTGTCTTAGCTAGACTATAAACATGTTCCGATTGATAACAACAAGCACGTCCGAGATGATTAATGCATCAAACAGACGTTAATTACTCACCAGTTGATTGGACGCGCGCTTGCTCTTGTTAGTGGAACTAGTAATTACTAATTACACCTAGGAACTCCACGTGCAATCACATTGTTCTATTGTTATATGGACTATTAATTGACAGGAAAATCGTTTTTGACTTTTGAGTTGATTGACATGATGATATAGGTAATTAATGTACAAACACGGTGCAGTTATTGGTGAAAGTAGAAATGGTAACGATAACAAAGATTTAGCTCGAAGTAATATGATTGAACTAGTAAAAGAATATGCAGTTTATCTGATGGGAAGTCTTCACTGGCGCCCATGGACAGTATCCAACGAAATACTGGTCGGGAAACACCGTGCTATCAGAAGTCCACCGTAGATGCGTTGTCACTCCTGAGGATCAAGATTATCGCTTGATTTGTAGGTAGGTAGGTAGGTAGGTCTAGGCCGATATTCACACCCTTCCACTGAAACGCAAGGAGGTTTAACGTTAGAAATAAATGCGGTAGTGATAGGTACAGAACGAACTATACTGGTCCCACGACCTTACGTGCTCTATATTTAACGACTTAAGATACGACTGATTACCTAGAAGCTGACGTGATATAAATATTTAGTTAGTTACTTAGATACTAAGCTTATAAATATTTAATCACTTAGCAAGGAACACACCCAACTTTCTCGTTGCACACAGTGCTAAAGACTTGAATGAGACACAAAGAATTAAACAGTCGCTCAATCAAAAAATAATGTTAACCAAACAATAACTTAATGTTAACCAATCAATTACTTTTAAATACTTAACATAAATGTTTGTTTAAATTTTGGTACCTACCGACCCGCAGGAAAGATAATTCCCTGAGATTTTCTATTACCTACATATTCCGATATGTGTGCTCTAATGTGGCGCAATGCCTAAATGAACCATGTTTTTCTTTTCCATCTACTTATGTAACAAATAAACGTATTCCAGGTTTGGCTACCCCTCTCCGATATACGTGAATGTGGTGCGAGATCCAGTGGAGCGCGTGATATCATGGTACTACTACGTTCGGGCGCCCTGGTACTACGTGGAGAGGAAGCGAGCCTTCCCCGACCTCCCCTTACCAGATCCTGCTTGGCTGAAAAAGGTAAGTTGCAACATAAGTGTAAAAATAACTAAAGGCAGTATTTAATTTCATTTTTTATCCTAGAAATCCCATGTCTGGGATAGCGCCTAACATTGCTTTTATTAGGCAGAAACCGTGTTCCGGTGGTGGCGCCAGAACCACAAAATATTTTACCACATTTAAAAGCATCTTATTAGGTATTTTACTAGTGTTGTTTATATGAGCTACACAAATTCATATCCATACCACATACCACAAGAGAGAACGCAGACGAAATAAACTTGTAGATAGCTTATAAAACTAAAATTCAAACACGAGTTTCGCAGGTTACATTGCAATAGAGTTTTCTTAGCTTATATAAATCTTAAACCGATACGAGAATGTCTTACCGTGATCGACGAGCACGATTCCTTTAATCTGATTTCCGGTTAATTAAGCTTAGAAAGTGGATTAGCACTAGAAATCTGTTCTAACTATTAAAAATGTATCAACTACGCAATTTAAATCGAGGTAGATAAATAAATCAAACGACAAGAAAATATTTAGCTCACGGAGTACTTCTAAATTGAATCGAAAGATTTATAAATTTTATAAAATTATTATATTTTAACGTAAATGCTCATTTCCTGAATAGTTATTTATAAAAAGAAGAAACGAGAAAAGAAAGAAGTGTAAGTATTAAAATTGAATTAATTAGATCTATCATACATATAAGCCTAAATTAATTTAACTATGTATTATGTAAAATGCATTGTGTACTGTGTGGCAAGCGACCATTACTCTCACGGTGCGTGTTCATTGCCATTGGCTTCGTCGACGGTTTGGCGTCAATTTACTGACCAATCACCCAGGAATTGATCACGTGCTATGTAGGGATGGCAACTCTTCCTGTAAAACATCTATCTTCAGATCGATTTGTATCGAAGGTTAAAAATCGATCCAAAAAATTACATTTTGAACGATTTCTCATAAATCGATGTGCGATACATTTTATTGCTGATCTGAAAAAAAGTAGAAGTCGCTTTTTAAGAAAAGGAATAAAGAAGGTAACCGCCCAGAAAATAGGTCAATGATAGATGAAATAGAAAAAAAAACGAAAAATAGTAAAATATTTTTAGTAGGCACTTTCTACGCTAATTCTTTATCCAAAAAATCGATTAGTCGATTAATTGATCTCAGATCGCCACACTAATACATAGCGCCTAATACTACTCTATTCAAGTCAGTAGGAAAAAAGTTAAATACACGATGTTTTTTACGTAGGTACGCACTATAATCCCCACGGTAAGTTTGTTTTTGATGCCGACTAATCTGTAAAGTAATTTGAAAAACAACCTGCTTAATTTGCTGTACTAAATTGATTCTATATGCATGCAGAGCAACTATTATAAGGTTGAATGACACATTTATTTTATCTGGAATATACTTTTTATTTTTATTTAAACAACTATTTTATATATTTTTATTTTAACAACAATCAGTTTTAACTACTTAAGTTTTTTATATTTAATTATTTTTAAAACTACTCTAGCAAAAAATGTACTGGGACTCAAACATTTAACCCCCCGATTGAAGAACCGAGTTTCAAATCTTTCGCGTCTTAATATACAGTTCAGAAGTGCAATAATATCAGTTTTCAATAATAAGGTTTCAAATACCCACTATCTAGATTGAAGATCTAGATTCCAGCATTCCATATGAAATAGCACGTAATTCTGACAATTCTAAATTATACGCTGTCACCATTCATTGAATTTTTAACAGTTAAATCAGACTCATCAGATGATCACGATTCACGAATCGGAAATGAAAAAAATCAATAATCACGATTCGATCAATGAGAACAGATCTAAGTGGCGAATTTTGCTTTGAATGAGGACGATTCGGTAAACGGTGATCAGAGATTTTTATGATATGGCTAATTGTAGACGGCTGTCGAATGGATATTTTAGTGATTCATCGTACGTATCAGAAAAATCGTCTGTATTCCGATAATGTAGGTAGCTCCAGTTTTATTATATTACTCCAAGAAATATTAACGGTATCATACGTACGCACTTACCTATACAAAAACAGTAAGTAATGAAAAGTTTGTACATTAAATACATTAAACTTAATGTAGTAGTAGAGGTTTTTATAATAGAGCAGAAAAATACAATTTTAATTTATGTATGCTTGGTAGGTATACACAAAAAGAACTCTAACAAAATATCATTATAGCAGCGTACAGCTTAATTACGTTTTCTTTTTATTATTTTAAGTAATGCATTTACTTAACTATAAAGGCTTCTATATATTAGTTTAAGCGAATTATTTTTATTTGCATTCCAGCCCGTGCAAAGCCGGAGGACCTCCTAGTTTTAATATTATGCAACAGGTTCTACTTAATCATTTTCTTATAAAACACGGTCCTTTCCGCGTACAGTTTCTTGTTAATATTGAGGCTTAAGTTATTGCCTTTAATTGTACAAAAAACACATTATCAGAACACGAGGTACATCAGTATTCATTTATTTTCCCTTATAAATTCATAATAACCCATAAATCAATGGCAAGAACAAGATCACGGACTATAATTCGACGAAGAACTCGACTCGCCAATTTGTTTAACATCAGCCACGATTTTTACTCCAGTTTGAAGTAATGTTGTGTATCGTGACCAGAACAGAAAATGCACCTCATTTCAAACCAAGATTTAACCATATGAACAAACAATGTTATAGCCTAACATTAAATGATTATGCAGTATCAACAATGCATTCAAGTTCTTTAGCAACCATCGAAGCCTTGAGGCGGTTGCAGTAATGGTAGACCCATTTTATACCTGTTTTAATATATTTTTTATTAATGTCAAGAGGCATCGTGATCGAGGCATCAGACTGTTTGTTCTGCAAGTAATCAACCAACGCCTATTTTTATTTAATAGCAGCAATTTTTACTATACTGTCTTATTTGTAGCAAAATACAAGGCAAGTAAATTACATTTTGACCATTTAGCTATTTATTAATGTTAAAGTATTTGTTAATGATTAAAATAATCCCATTACATAAATGTATTAGATTAAATTAACGGACATTCCCGAATTTTTGATTAGTTCGCGGAGGCGTGGTTCTAGTTAGCTTCATTAGTTACATAGACTAATCATTGTTCCGATCGAGTCTACCTGAGAAGTTGTTCCAATTGTACAAACGGTATCTACAAAAAATGTAAGGAGTAACCGTCGATACACATAGTTATTATCGGTCAGCCTCCAGCTACGTTCAATGAACAACAAGCTGAGGGAGTTACCTCACTTAACATGCAAATCCGTGCAAGTGAAATTGTTACCCTCAAATGGACAACCACGCTATGATGGACTGCTAATAATAGACTACTGGTTTCCAGATGATACTCTACGGTCAGTTTTCTTATACGAGTACAATGATATCTAATACTAAAACCTATATAGGTACGTCATAGCACATTGTTGTACATGGTAGCCAAAAGTGAAACTCACTATCTGGGGATCCGAGATTGTGCTGGATTCCATCGAAAGGTCAAAGTGATGTGCGAATAACAACGTACTTTAACATTTTACCGGTACTTTTGGTTTTGGAAACATGTTGAGCGAATATACATCTACACAAATAAGTAAACATGAAGTCTCTGTTTGTGATTTCAAAATAACATTTTTTACCCAATGCTTATGAAAGTATACACGATAACAATAACGAAAATGCAATTTAATTTTTTTGTCTGTCTGTCTGTTTGGCTGAGGTAATCTTCTAAACGGCTGAACCGAATTTGACAGGACTTTCACTGAAAGATAGCTGGAGCTCTAAGGCGTAATATAGGCCACTTTGATTTTGGAAAAAGCATTAGCGCGCTCGCCACGCGCTTACGGCCGCCGTCGCGATAGCGGGGTGTTACCTATGTTTAGATATGTATCGCATGTTACCTTTTCAACGCGGGCGAAACTGCGGGCATCAGCTAGTACAAAATAAATGTATATTAGCAGATCTTCAATTGACTGGTTTCAAAGAGTACTAAACGATTTCGCATCAACAAATGGGAGTAGCCTCTTATTATGACAATTGATACTATCGATGATTGCAACGGTGTGCAGATTTTTCCTTGTCAATTACTCGATTCATTGTTAACAGATTATACTTACAAGCGATACAGTTACACAGTTAGGACAATGCCGTAGTGGCAAGGAGTAAAAACTAAATTAGTTTCGGCATCATAAAAAAGATAACGTTTTAATTAGTGTTATAACAGTATACACACGTGCACGTCTATAATTAGATAGCTATTACGGCAATTTGTGTTTTTATTGTAATTAAAATGAATATTAATAGGGGTCCGTTATGATAATCGGCTCTTTGTTTTTATAAATTTTCATTAAATGTATGTAAATAAATATTTTTATTAATTGCATGAAATCACTTCATAACACCATACCTACAGATTGTCTCTGCCTATGGACATGAACCATGAAACTCTTGTTAGACTTCTGTTCATATGATTAAAAACTCCAAGCGTCGATTTGAGAGGATGCTTGACGCTTAATCTTGCAGCATACTTCGATGCGTTCCAACTTAGTCCTCATGGGTAGCAACGCATCTGTGGCCGGTCCTAAGCAGGACTGTGATCTTGTCTGGGGATTGTTTACAGATGTCCATGACCGGCAGTGGCCATTGAGTTCGCTACAGACGATCATGAGCCGCAATAACAGCTTACTCAATAAGATGGACCGCTGGCTTATTTGTAATATCTGTTTTTTTTTAATACACCGCAAGAAGTAGGTAGTAGAATACTAAATATCAAATCGGTATACCTTCCAGGATTTCGAGACATGCGTGCTGAGCGGCGACCGCGAGTGCCGCTACATCGAGGGCGAGACGCATGAGGGCATAGGTGACCACCGCCGGCAGACGCTCTTCTTCTGCGGTCATGAGCCGGAGTGCACGTGAGTTTGTTTTTAAACCATATATTTAAAAAGATAGAAATACATTAGAGCTAAATTAATTGAACACAAAAGTATTCCTGATTTGATAGTTTTTAGATGTTGGTTGAGATTGTTCTCTACATTTGCATGAGGCATTCCAGCTTAATAATCGAGGACAGGTAGGTACACATTAGTGTTGTAACGAATATTCGCATTCGCATTCGCATTCGCGAATATTCGCATGATTTTGGATATTCGCATTCG